>JAPYZR010000807.1:0-29411 GCA_030522945.1 Trichopria nigra | reverse complement strand
TAATAATAATACTTACATTACTTTTCTCACTTTTGGCCACTTAATAGGTCCACCATTTTGGTTTTTCGAAAAACACCATACGGCTTTAAAAAATACACATTTCAAGCAAAATTTTAAGCCCTTATTGTAAATCATTTTATCTCAAAAATTGAAATACGCACGGGGGTGGCCGTTTCGACACAGAATGCCCCATATATAAACTTTGACCTCTCTTGCCATTTAAGATTTTATTCTCCCCTCGTATTCCATGCACCCCCTTGAGGTTGTTGGGGGTTGAAACCACTCTAAAAACATAGATTTTTAAAAAATCGTTTCTAGTTTTTCAGGGTTTTTAGAAAAAAAAAAATTGTTCGAAAGTTATTCAGAGGTTTCCACACTTTTGCCTCACCCTGTCTATACTATAGTAATCGACGCATATATAATCGTGCAGACATTCCGTACATTTATATCTTAAAGCGATAAAGTTCAAAAGCCGAAATGATTTGCGGGGTTTTTCGGAAGAATTGCAGACACCATCTTGTTTTGGACATGTATACATGTCCATATATGAGTTAAGTATATCGGTAAAGTTTGTAAATATTTAGGAACACACAGGCGCCCTAAATTCCGATGAGTTTATTTTCGGTATAGCGAATGGTCCTCTATATATGGGGAAGTGTTTTTCCCCCTTTCCTGATTCGATAGGAACAGAAAAACTGTATCGGCTCGTAAATCATTTCTTTTCATTACGAATATTGCTGCAAGTATTTCGATCCTTTTAGTGAGACACATATGTAATAGTACGTGCGTCAATCCAGTTTATCGTATAGAACAGCCAAATCCCTCGGTATCACACTGACAGATAAACATGCAAAGAAATATTCTTTTGGCCCTAACATTAGTTTAAATAATAATAATAAACGACTTTAAAATTAAAACTTACTTACTTACTTACTGCATATTATAAATATAAGAAAATATAGTATAAATAGGAAAAGTAATTGTGCATTAATATAATAAGGCTATTCTAGCTGGCAGGTACTACGTAGAATATGGCAATAAAAAAATGTATATTGTAAAAACATTACTTTACAAATTTTTGATTTTCGTTGTTTCCAAAACATCAAATCACTCGCGCACAAATGCTGGCTTATTGATGTTTCAATACGGAGTTGAAAATGTAACTTTGACAACGACAAAGTATAGCAAAGGAGAAATAATTTTTAAAATTATTTCGAAAATAAAAGAAGATATATTTTTCAAATTATTTTCACAATTTTTTTGGGGGGCTCCAACATTTCGAATATCAATACTATAACTACACTAAAAACGACATAAAAAAAAGTACTAAAAACAACATAATAATATATACATATTATACTTTTATGTTATTTATAATTAAACATTTCTATATAAAAATAAATTATTATTGCGTTATAACGCACCTATAGAGTGTGGTAATTTTCGTTACACGTATTCTACATATACAAAATCTAGATGCATTTACCTTCAGGAACGAATTCTAATAATCAAACATGTCACTGGATAAGTAGGAACGTGCACACGGCAGCAGCTGATGATATAACTTTAGGAAATTTAAATTGCATCAAAATTAACGTTATAATAGCGTGGCGGCGTTATGCAGATTTTAAACCCCTTCCTCCTCTCGTCGTGCATGTAAATATCATCGTGAATATAAACCGAGTGACATGAACTTATATATACGACTACTCATAACAGTAGTGCTGCCAGTAACATTAATTCCCATTCGTGTTTGTTATTTCATTTTATCACAACATATACGATTTTCAAAACTCAAAATTTATTATATATATTTTTCGTTAGGATTAATTTCTTCTTTTCTTTTTCTCTTCTTGAAGAAATAGTATTTTCTTGAAAAAATTTCTGAAAATGTTTTCCTATTTTTGTAGTTTTATATATATTTTTTTAATTTTACCAATTTTTTACCAATTTTACCAAACAAACTGTTTCGAATTTTCTATATTCTATACTGAAAAAATTTTTTTTTTTATTTTCAAGTAAATATTTACTTGAATTAAGAAAATGCTTCCTTCTTTTTAGTAAATCTTGCTTCATTCAAGAAAATCTTTTCTTAATTCAAGTAAGTATTTACTTGCTACTATTCAAGTAAATATTTACTTGAAAATAACAAATTTTTTTTCAGTGTATTAACAATGTGTTGTTTTTCGTGCATAATTTGTCACTGATAAAAAGTTTCGCTTTAGTTATTTGCATGGAATACGTTTGTCCTTAAACTTAAATATTACATTTCAAAAAACAATTTATTAAATGACGGACTTCTCGTTCCGTGTACAATTTTCAGAGTTTTCTCTACATTTCGCTTATTCCCATTCCACCACGGTACTATTTTATTGCTATTATATGCCTGACATTAAATTTACATCTGGAAATTCACGATAACGAGGCCAAGCCGCCGCAGCGTTGTCAGCTATATAACCTTGGTACGGAGTGAATCAAATTCGAACGAACACACTGTTTTGACTTTAAAAAAATGTAGGCCCAGAATTTCCCTTTTAAACATCCATTATAAATACGATTCTGAATTGCTCGGAGAATAATGAGGTTGGAATCAATATAGTCGCGATTTATATTTAGAAAATCCGTTTCGGCGAAATCGAGTTGCAGAAAAGTGTCGTTTATTATCCGCCTTTGAAGTCATTGTTCCCACGCGCGCTTATATATTTTACAGGCATCGAGGACGTATGCGTATGCATTTTCCTGCAAAGTTTATCAAATACCCGTTAATGGTAATAAATTATACTTCCACTGTGCGATACGACGCTCATCTGCGAAGATGTCTTCGCGATAATGAAGATTGAGAAATGACACAAAAAAATCTCATACCTTCGATCCTTATCGGATACACATCATCTCCTCGAGTCATCTTCGAAATATGCGTAATCCTTAAAGGGATGTCGAGTCATCGAGTATAAAACACGATCATTACGCAAGTGCGTTCGATATATCGTTTTGTGATACATTATGCGTTAAATACGCGCGAGAAAAATCGCGCGACTTCGTTCCGTCGTCGTCGACGGAGTCGCTTGAAAGTCGATTCGGCGGGTTACGTAATTACCCAGACGTCGCGTCGGGTCGTCTGGACCCTAACCGAGGCAATTTCCCGCAAACCCCTCTTACGGATAATAACCGGCGCTATATATCTACATGTAATACTGAGACGTAACGTCGTTACGTTCCCGATGATGGTGCGGTGCAGCTCTTCAATCTTGACGGATTTCCCTCCGTCGATCTACCGAGAATAATGTGTCTCGTCAACTTCTTGATTGTTTCAATCTCGGCTTCGCTGCACGAAAAAAAGTACACGCATGTATTGTTTTGTAGACGCATATAACGTCAGGTACATGACATCACTTTAAATTTAGTCACTTTTCAGTTACGGGAACCACAGTTTTGATAACCAACACGCGATTAATCGGGCGTTAGATCTCTGACCATCCGATCATCAGGTAGTCAGAGTCGTCTCCAATTGCCAGGATTTTAATCGAATCGTTGGTACAATAGTGACATGTAATATCGATTAATTCTTTTCTTTTCCTTTTTTTAAATGACAATTTACAAAATGTACTTCTAAAAACGACTGATCAATCTTTTTGTACTCGTCTAAATGTATGCTATATATATACATACACTTCCTATCATACACTTCATTCATTTACTTTTTTTAAAAATACAAGAGTAGGGAAGAATAAAATTAGAAATGAAATGAAACTATATAGCATACGTGCTAGTAAACATATCCGTATTAAAATAACTCGTCGCAAATGGTCATTAAAGCGATTTCAACTAGAAGAAGCAAATAGAATCAAGGTCGCAAAGCCCGAGTCATTACATGAACAGCTGTATTTCCTTTTACAAAGTCGCGTCATTGCGTAATTTTTATCGTCGAAATAAATTGACAATGTTGACATTAATTTCGGATAAGTTACCTATATATAATTAAAAAAATATTTTTCTCAACATTTTTTCTCTCGTCATTTTTTATACGATTTTTTCATTTTATTTACTACAGCTGTCCTGATTTCGAGTCCTGACCCCATCAAAAACTCCTTTGCATTTCTCTCTCTCTCTAAAACCATTTTTTGCCCTTCTTGGCAAATTTTTCAAATTTCCTACCCATATAGTGACGTCATGAAAGTCGACTGAAATCCGAATTCTTGTCGAGTAGGGTATATCCAATTCCGAATTAACCGGAAGGAATGTATCATCAGGGTCTGTCACCGAGATATGCACTAGAGGTCGTCCAACTTGAGCTTGGGTGAAAAAAAAAAAAAAAATCACGTACCGAACTGTCCACCGAGCGATATTACATATGCGTACGAAGCAAAACCGTTGTAATCGGGCGTTTCCTTATCATGAGACGTGGAGTGTGGTGTCAGGTCCTCTCCTCGGCAGGGACACACCGGCGCCGACAGGACATGGTCCATTATCATAGCGCTTGCACCATAATTTTTATTTCTTGATGTATGCACGCACCCACCGCAGCAGCTGATCGCGCCGGACAACGCTGGAAGTACTTGCGTCGACGGGCGAGTGACAATTAACCCTCGAGCTTCAGCGTCGTTTTATTTACCCCAACATCATCGTTCGACAATTTGCGATGAATTTCAATGTAAATTTTTGCCATCTGATTTCGTTAACAGTCATTGTATATAGCGGGTGTCCCGAGACTGATGGGTAATGTTGCACGTGACATTTTTGGGATGACATATAGCTATCAATTTTGAGAAAGGGTTCACAATTCAAAATATACTTTTCAAATACTAAACGCTAAAATCTTTTAGTAACCTGTAATCTTGGCCAATATAAACAACGTATCCCAATTAATGGTAGAACTATAAATCCAACGCTAAGATTTGTTCAAACGATACATATAACAGAGCATGGAAAATCTGCAAATACCTGACGTCGCTTCTACTTAGTGCAACAGCGATTAAGAGTATAAACAGCAACGTTTATTATACTTTCAGCAGTATAACAAAGACCTGTGGAATCGATAGATTGAAATCGCACTCCTGATAGTCTTCCTGGCGAGATACGTTGGTCGTGCTATATTTATCGATCCTATACGCGAGTCCGTCGCCATTGTATACCGACATTAATTACCTAGCGACAGATCCAACCATCCTTTTATTTGCCGACACAACAAATTCCGCAGAAACAATAATTAGCGTAAAGGATCTCGCGAATGTAGTGATTCCGCGTGACGACCAAGCTCCAAGACTAATATTGTCTGAGAATCTGCGGGGATTAGCAGACAAACTTTTTACAATGTTTACGCTTCGACGACGAGCAGCTGCGATAAGAACGTCCATTTAAACAGAAGTTAAAAAGCACCGCTTTGTTTGTATTTTCATCCAGGAGCGAATGACGTGTTTGCGAGAAACGCTCGATATAAAAGAAAACACATGGAAGCGCGAAGTGGATGGATGCCTCCGTCAGTCATTCTCGAAATCGATAATCGCCTGCGAAAGACGAATAAACCACCCGAAACAATCACCATCAGGAGAGGGTGAATGAAAGTTAAAGTTCAAGGTCGCGACACAATAAGATGTGGGACCTTGAGCCAAGAAATAGTTCTAGGTTCGCCCCTCCTTCGGCTGCGATGGTATCCGATTTGCAAACTTGGTAATGTACCGATAAAATGGGTAATAAACGAGTATTTCACCACTATATATAACGTTGAGCCGATGGTAAGAGAGATATATTGTATTTCGTCGTGATAAGGCGTTTGTAACGGCCAAACGAAATCTAAACAAGTTCTGCGGTGAGATAAGGGGTCGGCGTCGAGTTTAGTTCATTGAATGCTCGTAATGATTTGCGTCCACGGTACTTGCTTATTGTAATCCATACACCGCGTTATCGCCGTGTGAGAAAATAATAAGACACGTCGTATGTAATTGTAATACCCATAATAAAAATTGTTCCAGAGCGTTTCTTCGAAATCTCGTTAATCAAATTCGAGGTCGTTGAAAACGAATGACTGAACTCGTCTCTGGATGGTGGCTACTGATCCGGACCAAAAAATGTCACTAAAGCGAGGAGAATTAAAACACTCGCTAATTACTTAAACCCATTTACGTAGAATCGAGTTAAATAACAGCCACGTTTTTTTCCAACCACCATTTCGGTTTCGCCAATGCGCACACGACAGAGTGCCCCAGTTTTCCAGCAAGGTTCCCACTTCAACGCACGTATAGAGCTTGGGCGACCGAAGGCCGAGGAAACTGTTAAAGATCTCTCAGGATTCCAGCTCAAAGTTCGAGTTTCTGGTCGGGGATACGTATTCGAACGTACGTGACGTGCATCTGATGTGCGTCACGCGATTTCCCGCACGATATGATTGGCGATGGGAGTGGGGTCCGTACGACTTGACATCGAATTCAGGATTCAAGAACGTCGTCGCCATTTTCCCCTGCGTAAGGGAAAAACGGCGACGACAAGTTCGCAATCAAGTTCTAATGAAATCGAAGCGAATGCCACGAATACGGGAGAAATTGCTCGCTTTATATGAGCGAACCCTCCAAGAGGTTCTTGAATTCCATGGTAATTCGTTTCTCGAGCGATACACGATAATACGTTTCTGATTTTGAATCGGTACTGATTCTCAAGCATATGATTCAATTTGTCCATTAATTAGACCTCATTGCCATCAGTATATTCCCGCAAAATTTGATATGGTTCCCCATGGGATTTCTTGCCAGTCCTACATTTCGTAGAACAGATTCCAGCCTTCTCCCTTTATCCGTCATGGCCGATGTAATTATTAGGAGGTGGTGTCCAATTTCGTTAAATGACAATGTCGGTATCAGTAAATTTCTTCTTGTATGATGATTCGAAACCATATTCTTTTGATGTAACATTCAGCAATATCCATCCAGCTTTGACAATGTCCTATCTGTGGCTAGATATTTCTACAGCAGATTCCTATATACATTGACTATCCAGAGATTGCTTTTGGAAAAGTTTGATGGTCAATAAATTCCTGTTCGCCTTCAGTTGGCACTTCCGCAACCAAGAGAAAAACATACCTTTGTCAATTATTCAACAATCCACTAATTTACGACGTCAAGACAATAAACAAACTATAAGTAACCTATAATTTTTCAATTAGCCACTCTCGCATAATTATTTTCGAGAAATCACTTTTCGACTTTACCGCACTTGGGTCTCTTTGGAAGGCTTCGGAGAGACGCGCGAGGAGGCAAGAGAAAAACTTAAGAAACACTTGAAGCTGCCAACGAGAGTTATAATAAGCCGCCATTTCCCAGTTCCCTGACACTGACAATGAGAGTCGAGCTTCAGCATGTATAATTGGCGCAACTGCAAATCAAACGCAGCCGTAAATTGCACGAAAGTTTCGATAAGTTAACGAGAGTTAAAGACTGTTGATGGTCATCAAGAATTACGGGAAGATGAGGAGGAATCCTGCGAAAGTTTACACTCGAATTTTTATGCAACAGCTTTTTGATCATCTGAGAATACATGATTAATCGCTAGAAAGTTATGACGTGATAGAATCATATATTTTCAATTTACTACAATTTAATTTATCAATTTTGAAAAGGTCCGGTAGCCAATATTATTTTCCTCTCAATTTCCAATTCGTTTTATCCCAACTTCACGTTTTAATTAGTTCCACTAATTACTATCCAATATATCTTCGGGATTTTAGTTAATCTTTATCGAGTTTCCTTCCCTCATCCGTTTCTCCTATACATTCTCTCAGATTGTTCTTTTTGGATTTCACGCACAATCTCTTTTCTCGCTTCTCTGATTTCGTTCGTCTCCTTATTCTTCTCTATACTTTTTTTGAATGATGCCAATTTTATAAATTTTCAATAATCTAATTTGGAATCATTTTGATCAGTCTTTATACTTTTTTTTCATGTCTATTTAATCGCGAGTTTCACTTACTGTGCATTTTCTTTGACATCCAGTGTGGATTAATGTTTTTTATTTCTTTTCTTACTTTCTCTCTAAATCCTCTCCAGATCTTTATTGGTCAGTTCTTAATTCTTTAATCTCTCTATCATCTTGAATAATAATCCATTTTGTCAGACTCCTTTTACTCCATTCGTCAGACTTTTCCCGTTCCCGTGACATCCATCATGACATACTTTCTGCTTGCATGTGCGTATCATATGCTATATAGCTATATCACGGAAGAAGCATTGCGTAATCTTAAAACCGCTCATGGAAAAATTCATGACGTCTAAAATGGCGTTGATATAGAGTAAAATTCAGAAGATGGAGACTCTTGTAAAACTAGATGAGTCTATAGATGACTTGTTTAGATGCTGATTATTGACCTCTTCCTTATCATTATTGTATGTCACCTGCAATTACTATAGAAATGAACAATGTTTAGAGACAAATATTAACTAATTAATCATGGATTGTGTTCCGTTACAAAGGTACCAAAACAAGAGACCAACTTTTCCTCCCCCCAGTAACTAAAATAATCTCCACGGGTTAAATAGAAACAGATCACGAATCAAACAAAAGCGGACAAGAGAATAAGCTGACATTTTACGTTCTCCTGACGCGTCTCTCACACTAGATCCGTGATTTGGTAAATGTATATTGGCTAAAAACGAGAATGCAGGTTGAGTTTTATTACGATGAGCTGGCGTTTTATCCCTATATATTAAACGTCCGTTCTGATATCGAGTGTGCAGACGCGGAAACTCGCTAAAATACCTCGCGATTATACGAGGTATATATATATCGAATGCTCATTGCATTCTATCGTTATATCGGCAAGTGGCGAAATTCGATACGAGTAAATCGATACGGACTTGGGCGTTTTATGCGCGGTGGGTACCTAGCATTGCGCGGGAAAAAATAACTATACATATTATTGTGTTGCTTGTCTATTATGGAGGTGCAAGTCTCGACACATGTTTTTCAAACATATATAGGGAGACATTTTTAAATAAATATTTCCTGTTTATTCTTTACGTTTAAACATTATTATATAAATAATGCCATGCCAATAAAATAAGTACACGCAAATGTACTATTTATAAGTACAAAGGTGTAGTTGAACAAACCGTAGTTGATACAATCGTTTCTCTAAATTTGAGTTAATAAAACATCGTAAATATTGTAATTAATATCGCCAACACTTATTACCCTCAATTGTTCTTAATTAATTACTACGATAATTAATAATATCTGATATTCCGTACAATTTATCTGCAATAAAGTCATTCAAAACCAATTGAGTTTTTTTCGATTCCTTCCGTGTGCTTAGCAATTACAAAGCGTGTTTAAGCAAAGAGTGACCTGACCGTAATTTCGAAGAATATACAATGAAGAAATTACGCTAGACCACATAAAAGATAAAAGGTATGATAAATCTACCGAGGGATTTATCAAGGATGAGGAATATAAGGGATTTGCGGTGTATATAGCCGACGTTGCGGGAGTGAACGGAAGTTGATATATCGAGACGTAACAAAGATGAAAAATGGAGAATCTCTAGGGAGAGGAAAGGAAACTGCATTATCCTGCCCAGATCGCACTGATGCGTCCTTCAAAAAGAAGATGACAGTAGAGCTCGGGACATGAGGACTTTGCTAACTATTCGCAGAAATTGAAATGTCTAAAAATACGCAGGTATAAAAGCTTCATCTCAACAAATCATGACCAAGACAGAAACATGTTTTCTGGTTTCTTTTTAATTTTCCAGTGCAACTTTCTGCAACTGAATTACTTATTATTTATTTATAACGCAAATAATTAGATATATTGGGAAAAGCATGAATGGAAGTATAAATTTTGTAAATTCATTTTGAAAGATTGTAAACTTCAAATTTTCAAACTTTTTATAACTGCGCATCGAATGTCTAAGCATCGCCGATTGAATTCTAAACATTCGTCTTCTCAAAATCAATTTCTTTTATCGATGCTTTGTTATAATATGGCAATAATTAAACTTATTTATGTTCTGAAATTACACGCTTTGTGAATCGAAGAAGATGTAAGGTTATCGATCGTTAAAGCTTGTCTAATTTT
Organism: Trichopria nigra; assembly: GCA_030522945.1. Lineage (NCBI taxonomy): Eukaryota > Metazoa > Arthropoda > Insecta > Hymenoptera > Diapriidae > Trichopria > Trichopria nigra. The sequence continues at coordinate 19,349 of JAPYZR010000807.1, read as the reverse complement.
TTTTTTCTATACCGATGCCATCGTAAATTTTTATAGTTTCTGCCGTAAATCCGCGTAATTTCAAATGCAATTTTATACGGACTATAAATTCCTTTTTATATAAAGGAAAATCTACGATCGATGAAAATGGTGGGCATGTTCCGTAAAAGACACAATGGGCTGCATGAACGAGACCAATTTTTCAAAGACGATACAGTGGTAAACTAATCAACTTGAATAAATGCTTCTGTCATTCTAAAATTTAAAATTAAAATAGTTTAAATCAATAATTAAATAATAATAATAGTAATAATCTTATTTCAAATTTTTATACATATATATATATAACTTTCAGTTTAAAATGACAAAAAAAAATTACGAATCCAATATTAAATTTTTATTTTAAAACACAAAATATGTAACATATCATTTTTCTACATTTTCTCGATTAAAAGCAAACAAAAACAAGTAAAGACTTCACGTAAAATATTGTAATAAAATCTCATATACGTAAAAATTGTTTTTATTTTCATATTTTATTAATTTGATCTACTGAAAAATTCCAATAAGCCAGTTTGAAAAAGCGGCCTTTTCATTGGTCGACAGTAAATTCCATTTGATGAATGTGGATTTTCGTATTTACATTTTGATGGTAACGATTAAAACACATGTACACAATGTATATTTCATATTGAAATAAAATCCCTGAAAGATATTTATAACGGGTTCTTGGACGAAAGCACTTAAATATATAATTGGTACTCCCTGTCACCTGACACGTGCATATCACTCCTTCCCATTTGTTTTCATAATAAATAAATGTAATTGGCTTTAAGAGAAAAATTATGAAATATACGAAAGAGTATCGAAGATTGATAAAGAAATACATTCTTGTTTTATGCAATATAATATTGTAACAAATATAGAAAAAGTATGACAAGCATTTTTAATATTGTTTATTGTCGTAGATTGTCTTGGGTTTCTACGACATCTAAACTATTTATCGCAGCAGTAACGTACATAATTACAGGAAATCCAAAAAACTGAATTTTTGATGAGTTTAATCATTTTAGCTTAAAAGTATCAAATCGTATCAGCTGTATTATTATTGAAATACGCGGAAGATTTGAGGGTCTTCTTAATGGACTCCGAAGTGTATCAAGTAGTCATTAGGGATTTAAGTGTGACCTTAATCCAATTCTCCGGGGTTTAATCGAACGAATAGGTTAACTTAGATTATCTTTAGTCGAAAGTTCATATGATGGGTCTTTGGATTTCCCGTAATTATGTACGTTGCTGTTACGATGAATATTTTAGATGTAGTAGAAACTCAAGACGATCTACGATAATAATAAACAATATTCGAAATGGTTATCATACTTTTCCTATATTATACTAAAAATTGCCGGACAATTAAAAAAAAAAACAGCAATAAAAATATATTATTGGAAACTGTTCAAATGATTTTTTGTTTAAAACCATGATTTACTTCATAAAAGGTCACAAATAAATATATATAGTTGAATTTATTATTGTGAAAGACGTCTTTATCTATATGCACAACAATTCGATTCGTTAAAAACTGGCCTTCGTTAACAAGGAATGTTTGACTACTGAATCTTCTGTTGACATCTTGATTGCAACGACAATGCTAGTTTGCATTATCGACGTCATGTTTAACGTTCATCAAGTTGTTGGTTGCAATTAACAAAAAAAAAACATCCCTTTAACATGTGTACCTGGCTCAATTTTGATATTTTATATGAGTTTCGTAATAGGTGTTCATACATTTCTGTATTTTTCTAAGGCCTATAATTAGGCCCCCTTAATACTAACGAATGATCTGAGCAATACTTTACTTTTCTATATTTAAACAATGAACCTACTATTGATATGATACGAGAGGTAAAGCAATGCGCATGGCGGTGTAGTAGGAAACTTCATCGATCAGTCCGAAACACGAGCGTTTATGGGTATGAATCAACACGCACACAAACTCTATGAAGTAAGACAAAAGAAATCGATCATCATCATATAGGCTTGTTTCTTTTCAATTTTTTTACACTCTCATGTCCCGTAAGTACGATTGATTATATTTAGAGTCAATAATATCAGGCCGACCAAATGGAAGAAATTTCCATTTGAAATGCATCTCACTACCTCATCCAAAATGGTACATGATCTGCCTACTTTAAAAAGATGTAGATGTCAACGACCACTGATATACGTACATGATATAGATGGTATAGGCAATATGCTGAAAACTGTGATACGGTTTGAATCTACCTAGATACAGTTCAGTGATTGCTAGAGAGTGTGATGCTAGAGAAATGTTAAACTATATTCAATGTTTCCCAATTTGAATTCCACACAGTTCGTTGATGCTCGATTTCTTTTGGTCTTATCCACCCCCCGTGGTTCCTAACTGTCTTCTTCCTGTATCAAAAATCTTACCAGCCAAAGCAGAGTATACACACCCTATATCTATCCATATTATATAATATGTCAGTGTCAACAACATGCTCTAGTCTCCCCTACTCAAAGAGGGTTCGTCGGCATAGATAAAGAAACACACGAAACTAACCTCGTGGAGTGGTGAACGAAGGTCCCGTCCAACAGCCGGAGTTTCGCGAAGAGTACAGCAGTGACGAAAGGCACAGCGGTCAGTTCCTCGAGGCCGACCTCCACGTGAAATTTGTACTTCTTCTTCTTCATCATGAATGCCATCTCATTAATCCCCGGGCACTTCACTTTGAACGCGCGCTCGAGGAGCGCTCGAGCTCGCTCGTAGGCACTTCGAAAAATCCTCCGAAAACTCCACGAGGCGGACGAAAAATCAAGGCGGGAAATTTTCGCTGGGGACAGTGGGGACGAGGAGGGCAGCAGGAGGGGACAAAGTGGCAGAAAATGTGACGAAAGTGGGATAGGAAGCGGCGAGAGAGAGGGAGAGTTCACCGAACGCAATTCTTCTTCCTCTTGACCGATCGTCGCGGATTCTCTCTCACTCACGGTATTCACTGTCGAACCGGAGAATGCGGCATATCCGGCTTTGTACAGATGACCTTCGGATGGGTACGAAGGTTCAAGGTCGACACCTAACGGACCGCCGAGAGCCGAAGAATATACGGTGGACAAAGAATGAGAAGATGGTGAAGCAGCAGCAGCAGCAACCCACGGCCGAATTTTCTCGACATCTCTTCTCCGTCGACCACTATTACGGCGGCGAAAGGTACCACCTGCTTAGTTTAGATTCGATGGATGGATGATTGGTATCTGTGTAACCGACGTCGCGTTCGATACCCTGCAAAGCATCGTCGTTGGGCAGTCGTCCAAACTGAAATCAAGAAAAACATCTGATTACGTACTCGCCACAAATAAGAAAATCGCTGTTGAAAAGAAAACAAGTTACATTCCTTTCATCGTTATAAACAATTTCACGGATCATAAGCTTTGGTTTATGGATCACGAGGTTAAATTTTAGAAGGGGATATTCCAGTTACCTACTCAAAGCTTATTATTACTTCCAGTCCTACAAACATTTATCAACAGCAGACCCATGACTACGGCTGACTTTGATTGATTATTGTATAATCATGGCCTAAACCGCAATGTGCCATGAAAACATGTAAACGTCTTTATGTTAGAAAGTTTATGACCGTTCAGCTTACTTGTTGTGAGATGAAAATAGAGATGGAAACCACCATTCAAAATTGTTTAGGCCTATCAGTTTTGCATACGCAAGAGTATATAAATACTTCGAAATATAAGAGTGGCCATGAGGCAATTAATTAATCGTGATTGGTTCGGTGTACGAACACGTATCTCTTTAAATGTTCGTAACAATATGGCGGCCCTCGTTAGGTCACTAATCCTGGCTTTTCTTTGGGAGGAAATTAAGGTACTACTGGACGACCAAATGGACATTCTGTGCATGAGTAAAACGTTAGATAATAATAATTGTTATATCATGAATATCGGCGGAGGAAAACAGGCTTTTTCGTGTCTCTGTAAATTCTGCAAGAGGAATTTTCGAAAATTCTAATAAAATTACACGAAAAAGTCCCGAAGGTTTCCGAGGCATTCCGATTTCAGTCGAGAGCGTCACAATCCTCGCCGCGGTAACATCTCTCTTCGTCTTACCGCGAGAAACAATCAGAAGCGAAAATGGGAAAAATAAATGATGCTCTGGGTCCTGAATATTTTTAGTTGGTTGCTGCTTTTGTTTCTCGCAAACGGTTGAATGTTCGTATATAATAAGGCAGCTGGATTCGATGCAATCCAGCTAACTGTATACTTGTGTGAAGCTGCGATCTTTTCGAAGTGTTGTATGCCACGTGTTTATTTGGCATACTGGTAGAAAGATTTTATTGTTTTATTGTTTTATAAAAGATTTCTTTATTAAAATTACGCTCAACATTTCTTGGAGCGTACATTCAGCCACTTTTTTAAAAAAGTAAGAAGCTTTTCACTAATTGTTGGGTGAAATTGTTCTCTTTTAGGGTGAATCAAAGATGAAATGAAAAAGTGGCTCAATTGTCACTCTAACAAATTTAGAGAGTATTACATGAATCACTGATAAAGTACAGTTCTTTCAGTGATAATAATGGAATGAACGACACAGAACGACAAAAAAAATAACACACACTTAATTCCAAACCTCCCATTCCATTGAAAATATGATTTTGAAAATTTTCATCGTATTTCAGTTTTAAAATCACGTCTCGTTTTGACACGTGTTTGTGTAATTCTCATTACATAATTGAAAAGTTTCTAAAAGAATTTCGTGGTTGCAGCGGCGGCGGGACTGGGAATTATACTAGATCGTTTTCGCAATGATTTCAACGTCAAGTCTAAAACCAGAATTTCCATGTTCGGTTGCGGGTTAAGTTACCACTTCACTTTTAATTATTCAAACATTTATCCTTCAATGTAAAATTAATGTAATATTGGAGCCGTCGAAAAAATTGCTAACAATCTGAAACAAAGTACACATGAAAAAAAATGTCGCAGTAAAAATATGTTATAATTTATATAATTTTAAGACAACAGTATAATTAGCATTTTAATATTATAGTCTGAATGTAACTTTGAGAAATTGTCTTGCGATCAATTCTGTACAAAAAAAAAATGAATAGCCTGGTTTCGACACTTTTCGACATTGACGATGATTTTGTCAATACCATCCAAGGCGAATACTAAAATGAAATCTTGATTGGACAGACAGAAATCAAGATTGAATATTGATTGCTTCGTTCTTGTGCCATAGCCTTTAAAACGGTTGGTACTTTATGATGTGTGTTAATTGATTTTTGATAGAATCATATCTAATAAAATAATAAAACATATATCTAATAATATAAATGGTAAATAAAATATGATAAAAAATAAATAAAATAAAATAATAAAATCATATCTAATAATAATAAAACGCGGCATATACTTTTGTGAAAATTAAATTTTTTTGAAAGTGAATTTGTGTACATATTTATGTAATAAATGTCATCAGCACTGTGAATAATGTGAATACAATCGGACTGTTACTATTTAACTACTAATTATTGCTTATAAGTATTTAAATGTCATTCATTAGTGAAATTTTTCTTTGCTTTTGTTTTTCAGCAAAGGACCGTATTCCGTAAAAGATTTCCCAATTCTCGTAATGAGAATTTTCATAGTACTCGTCGCTTATTTACGCGCAAACATTTGTCGGGATGATTGAATCAATGGTTCTCCAAACAAAAACTATAACTGCACATTTTATACTGGAAAGCGTCCGAGATTTTGCCTGACAAAACAATGTCTTCGTCGACCTTCTAAATAATTCCTAAACTACCGTGAAAACAGTTGTTAGCCAATTGTTGTACAACTTAGATATTTATGATGTTGAAGGCGTATATTTGGAAAATGGACAATGAAAGAAAAAAAAATAGGCACATTTTTACTTAGGCAGGGTAGCAAATAATATCACTACGTTTACTATAGCAGATATCCAGAATGAGAACTGCTCATTATTCCGAAATTCACTATGAATGATAGAAAATGTCAAAATGATTTTTATCATGACATTCCATCAACCGATACAGAAAATTTTTCAAAGACATTCTGTACGCCGTGTACGAAAGAAAGGAACGTATGAAGCATTCGCAAAAGATATAGACCATGAAAAAAAGACAATAAACATCGACGACGACAACTGGGGGTCGTGTGTAAATACGGTTCCTTTAGGAAAAATTGCATGTATACTCCAGAATGAACACGACCCCACCCCCCTCCCAGGATTCAGTCTCTTGATGCAAAAAAAAATGTGCATTCGAGAATTCGCGAATTGTATGAATCCAAGGAAAAGTAGCGAGAAATAAAAAAAAAAAGCAAACCGAGGCTGCTCGAATCGTATTTCGTTTAACGAGGTGAATTTGAGATTGAGAGCGTTACGCTTTCGTGAGAGAATCTCCACCCACTATAATCTTTTTCCCCTCCCCCAAGGCCAAAGTCCTAGAGCTCTATATTTTATGTGCCCCGGCGATGAATAATTAACCTCGTTCGTCCTTTTCTGTGACATTTTCAATTGGAAACCCGATTAATTCCTCGCGCGAGCGCGCGTTTTGCTCGTGCCCAATTAATGCTCTTTTGAAGCATTATATTTTGAAATAGACCCGTTTTACGTTACGTATTCTGAGTCCGGCGTTTAAACGAGCCTTCAAATAACCCAATGAAAGTTGAATTGAGCAATGACAAAATGTTATTCAATATATGTGCAAAGTTATAGGAAGTGCAGACAGGACAACATGTCTGACTGTACTAGACATACACAGACATGTTTGCTAATATAGCCAGACATTTTTTTCTATACAAATTTTCTTGAAGATATCAACAAAAATTTCTTGCATATCAGTCGGTAGAGGTATATGTGAAAAAAAAAACTTTTCTCAAAATGTAATCGATGTTATTGTACATTTCACACATCATCAATAAATATTTTTTTAATTTGATATTACCTTTTTTTAACTCTAAAACTTATATATAATATTTACTACTAGTAAAAAATAATTTACATCAGATTATTCGAAATTATTTTTTAGATTATTATTATTATTTTTTATATTTATAATATATAAATTGCTATGCGAAATTAAAGGCGAGTAATGATCTATATAATTAAAGGTTTCATGCGTGCAAATTATTCTTTGAACATCATTAAAATTACATTAGTATTATTATTATTATTATCGATAACTATATGAGTGATAAAACAGATAGAGAATGGATTCGAGTAGAACTTTACTTAAATACGATAGTTTGATAATTTGTTTCAAACAAATAAGCTGGCATAAATGAATAAATTCGTTGCTTTAATCTTGCAATTCAAATTAATTTCAAATTCCAATCACGCAGTAAACAACTTCGTCCAAATGTTTAATAATACCGTCACTGATATAATTGGAATAGATTAAACTGTTAAAAAGTTAATATTTATTAGTAAAAATAAATTTTTAACGGTACGTTTACATTTTCTTAAAATGGTACTGAATATTTTATTGACGTTTCAGCTATATATAAGTAATAATTAATTTTTTTTCGATCTAAATCACTTTAAAATCATTTATTTTTTTTGTCTGAAACCGGATAATGAAGTAATTAAACGCATTGTGACTTCATCGTCGTACACTTTGATTTTGAAAAATGTAATTATTGCAATGTGCAATGTAATAAAATGCAATATCTGACATCGAGCAATGTAATTCAAGTTGATACTTTTATGTTCGATTATATAAAAAGAAAGCGAGGAAAAGGCCTGGAAAAAATGGCCGTCTAAGATTTAAAATCTTAATTACTTCAAAATTAAATCATTATAAAAAATTACAGTATATATACGTATGTGTATATTAACCAGAATTAGAGATTATCTCTTCTATTTCCAAAACTATCCAATTCAAAAATGTGCAATTTATTAACATTACCATACATAAGGCCGAACCTAATATAGATTTAAATTAAATGAGGTCAAGAATTAATGTCATCGACATTGCGAACAAATGATTATATCGCACGAATATAAATGAGACGTCATTGAAGCGAGAAGCATCTATACTGAATACCATTATGATAACTCGTCATTACTTGTAGTAAGGACTTGTATTATTTTTTTTAATTTCTTTATTATGTACTTTTATGTTTTACTTTTTCGTTTTTCGTTTCAACATATCTCATTAGGTCTTTATCGTGCTGGTCCACTCAGATATCTACTTTGAATGTTCTATATGAGCTTAATTTTGCAATGCGGAAGGAGTAAACAGAATTTTTCACGAGACTGAAAATTCTACTTCGTTTTTTGTAGTGTCGCAATTTACATGATTGTTATATAACGTATTTACACTTATACTCGTCTATTTACATTTGAATTTTACTGTTTCTCGTTTTTATTATTAAAAGACAACGCGCTGGACAAAGTTTCATTTCGATGGAAAATAGTGGAATTCCAAAAAGTTACATTCAAACAAACAAACAAATAATTCTTTATAATATATATGTAAATTTTATTGATCTTTTCATTAATTAATAATAATTTTTATATTTTTATTGGTTTTTTTATGATCAATGACTGTTTATTTAATAAAACATTTTTAACTTTTCAGACAATTATTCATGGAGCTCTTCCGACTTTTTTTTTCTAAAAAATGTACAACAAAAATATACGTGACTATACTGTAAAAAATAATAATAAAACAATCCATCGTTATTTTATTATTATTATTATTATTATTATTATTATTATTATTATTATTATTATTATTATTATTATTACTATGATATTATAGTCACGTGTATATTATTTTTACACATATTTAAAAAATAATTAGAGAAGGCCACAAAAATGGCCGAAACATTAAATTTATGTTATTAATGTAAATTCCATTGTATAAGTTGGTATAATTTATGGAAGGAGAATTCTTCAACTATTCAAGACAGAATTTGTCATTCATTTAATATCTCGAAAAATTCTCGACAGAGAACATTTTTAATCAATTTCTAAAATTTATAATTTCATAATGTATGTTCTCGTTGACGAGAACCAGAATTACTGTTGCTGAAAAAGATGTTAATACGACTAGAAAAAAGTCGTTGCAATAGTGTTCAAATTTCGTATACTAATTAATTAACTAATTGTTCCTTATTTTCGTGATTTAACAATAATGATATCTTTTTAATTTTGTTCCTACACATTCATTTAAATTAAAAAAAAAAAAACGTTTTTCCCACAAAAAATAAGACGTAAGAGGTTAAAATATACCTTTTATTATTATTAATTATAAATAAAATTGAAACTTGGCAATTTTTTAGAAACAATAAGTTTTCCTCGCATATCAACAATATTATTAAGCTATATATCTTTTTTTTTTTAATATCATTTCATTTTATTTTATCATTGGTAATGATAAAAATGTATAAATCTATATAGTATATAAATCCAATGCGATTGATTTTCGTAGAACGAACTAAATGATAATACAATACGTAATTTCTCAAGTGGGTAATAAATAGACGTTATCTTCGTTAAACTTCATTACGATCGTCGTAATGATGAAATGTATAGGTGGTAATGCAATGCATTATTTAGCAAAACGTATGGGATTGCATTTACTAACTATCGCGTAAATATTCTACATTAACAATTCATCAGGTTTAAAACATATTTTATTTTACAATATTTTATTGTTATATCAGCGACATGCAAAAGCATAAAACTGTGCCATTTCATTGTACATACACATGTGTATTCGCCGAAAAAATTGCTGATTCTGGAGGAGCGAATAAAATTTACGTTATCGCCGCCAAATAATGGAATATAGATATCGAAAGAGATATATATACTAAAACGTACGTAAAATAGGATGGAGAAAAATGAAATACAAAAAAAAAATACTTTTTTGGATTAAAAACATTCCATAAGCAGAGTAAAACTTTAATAAAAATGCGTCGTACTACGCAAAGTTTTTTTTTTCAAGATTTACAGGGTGTCCACAACTGAAGGATAACAATGCAAGTGGTGATTTTTTGCAGAATTTTGAGTAAAAATGTCCTGTATAGTTTGTATTTGTTAACTGCGCAAATAAACTTACATGAGGTGCCATACCATGGCACCTTACATATGGCATACCAAATGTTGTAAGAAATGTTTGAAACTATATGCGATGGATACATATAATTTAAGCGGTATAATTATTAACTCTCGTTACTATGTTTAGTGTCAAAAAAAAAAAAAAAAAAACAATAGAAATAAAATTTTATTAGTAGTAGGTGGAAAGAACAAGTAGTCTAAGCACGTTTTGTTGACATTGAGCTTATTAAAAAATCGACCGTATCTACTCATATTAAAGCCAGACGGCTGATATTCACTGACCCACTTTTAGTGCAGGTTACATTCTAACAACTCTGACGCACCGATTCATACCTCAGGTACAATAAACCAACTATATATACAATGAACCGTAGACTTTTCACTAGCCAATTTAGTCCCATCATGGGTCGTAAAGTAGTAGTACTGAAATGACCTTATGAATGAACTTCTATATCTACATGGTATTCAATTGCAACGTTTGTCGTTATACTGTGGCACGGATCAACTGTTCCTAAACAGTGTTTGCACCTTTTGCAATTTCGACTGTCAAAAATGTTTGTAATAAGTAATTAAGACGAAAATTAATTTTACTATATTTTATAAATTGCTTTTACTTGATTTGTTTTTGATTTTTACATATTATATATTTATGCGAAAAATAGTTCATTTGACCGTAGAGTGTAAAGATAATTACATAATTAAATTGTTAATTTAATTACTACTCATAGATACTGTACATCTTTCTAAAATAATACATCTTATGAGTAAAAATGACATTTTGCGCCCCCCCCGTGTGTAAATAACCAACTATACTAAAATAAAACAATTGACTTTTTACCAAAAAAAAAAAAATATTTCCATTTGTCATACGTACACATATATTATATACATGCACGCGTACGTGTCACACATATATGCAAACACAAACACTTAACTTATAACCGATAATTCGCTAAATCATGGCGCAAATGTATTTTCTAGGTGGAAATAACAGCGTTGCCTGGTGTCGCGTGGCGAAAAGAAGTCGTCATTATATATCAAGTGTTTCGAAAAAAACAAAAAGTGCCACCGCAATTTATGGTATATGTTTTGAACGTTGCTACCCCACACAATAGAGGGTACCGAAAGCCCCTGGGGAGCTGCGCTTCCTTCGCACCTTCATGGGTTATCGAAACGGTGTCATTGTGTTTCAGGTATAACGGTGGCGGAACAGGTAACACGCAAATCGACACTTAGACAGCATTCACGATACACGCCTCCATTGTTGACATTGGTGTCTATCCAGGGGGGTGCGCATACCAAAGTCACTGCTACATTTATATACAAGTGCTACAAACGATATGATGTGACAACGTATATGTATTAACAATATAAATAATTGAAAAAAAAAATTAAATTTCAATTTCGATACTTTTTACGTTAAAAAAAAATCACTTTTCAAGTATCATTTCTTATTTTAAAAGGAAACATTTGTAAGAAATTTATGCGATATCCATTAAACATATTAAGTACATCGACGACTTACGGGTGAAAATTAAGCAATCTCAATTAACCACAACGGAAAATCGATTTACCGACACTTCGTCTGTTGTTGACCAATCACGCTCCACTGTTCAGGACAGCAAGTATATAATAATATGGTTGGCGAAATGGCGCTGGTTACGACGTATATACAATATTAGTCGACGTTCCTTCAGTCATAGGATAGACAAAAGCATTGTTCGTTTTGTATCATGGGAGCGACTCGGAGTCGCTCCAAATCGCTCTAAATCAAAGGTTAAGTTAGGTTGCAATCCATCATTGCGGAAGGCTGAAGTGCACGAAGAAACCATAAGTCTATCGTCATTTATATTGTATTTTTCGTAATATAGAGTGAATTTTTTATTCAATAACTTATTTTTATTAAATATCATTTATACATTAACAGTGAATAATTTAAAATTAAGAGCGCGTATGTATAATTCAAAGTCCGAAAAGCGAACATTCTGTAGATGTTGACGATTTATTTTTTTTTTTTTTTTCTTTTTCTTTTTTGTTATATGACAAATTTACGTATGTATTGGGTATGAATATAGTCTTTTTACTTGATAAAATCATAATTAAAATGATGTTAACAACCAAACACAACCTGTAACAATTATGTTACAAATATATCATTAATCGAAAAATATTGTTCGTAACTCATGTGTCCAGTTTTCGTGTCCTCGACCATCAACGAGCAACGTGTAAAACTCCATTTTACGCACTTGTCACGAAATGAACTAATTTATCATCGCCGCAACGCACGGTCACTATTTGTTTAACAGATGTCATTAATAGAGGGAGAAAGAGAGAGAGAGAAAGAAATGAGGTTAATTATGTCAAATGTTTAACTTATATTCGACATGCAATTTTTTAAAATGTGGGTTCTTTACGTAAACACTTATAGGGGATCATGCGACTGTATATATAAATAATAAGTACGTTTTCTTTAAGAGTTTGTATGATTTTACTTCCAAACTTCTTAATAACGATTATTATATGTATGAAGTCAATAATTATTTTCATTTTAAGGTTATGAGTACAGCACTCTGTTTTTGCGATTGCGTGTCTCGGACTTTGTTATCAATTTAAATGGATTGGACATCTCAATAATTATATACGTATTGCGCTTTGTTTTTTCAATATTTTTGTTATTTAACATACATTTTTATCGTCGTATAATATATAATTTTATCATAATTTTTACCATATAGAATAAATATCTTATGAGGTCCTGCATTGTTGGATGCCATTGGATGGACATTGAATGAGAAATTTTGGAAATAAAGAAAAATAAAAAATGGAAAACTGTTTTTTTTTTTTTATTTCCAAAATGTAATAAATTAATTTATTAATTTGAAATTTATTTTATTCCAGTAATGTACAAAAAAACAACTGTTTAATGAAATCACTGGGGATGATCTTACCGTTACTTAAACGTAAAATATTACACTATTATCACATTCGCAGTGATAGCAATTGAAAATCGAACGCTTAACAATGAATCGTATGCATAAATTTTCATAAAAAAAGTATTCTAACTCACATATACAACTGACTAGAAACGAATTGCGGAAATATAAAACTTTAAAAACTATAAAATGTGTAATGAATTTATTCTCGTCTCCAATTCATTTCTTCATTTTAACAAAATCCGAAAATAATATTCATATATTTGGAGATTTTATTCGATTAATATTTTTTTTTTTTTTGTTGGAAAAATAAATCAAGGAACGATCAACAAACTAATTTACCATTAAACTTATTAAAATATATGTTATTTCTTATAAATAAAAAAAAAAGAATATATATATGTACGTATATAATGAACTTACTCAACCCTCAAAATATGTCACAATGTAATAGTTATGTAACATTAATGTAACATTTTTTAAATATATTACATTGGGTATCTCAGCTGGTAGTTAATAAAAAATTATACTTCTACGCCATTGGTATTGGAATGAGTTCGTTATACAGTATTTGTCTGTAACTTTATTACCAGTTCCTATTCCACCCTAAATGAAATGGATGATAAAACATAATTGAAAAATTTATCTTGTTCTTTTTATCCATAGTCGTGTGAAAAATGAACAACAAAAACAGCCTAAACAAACTCGTCTCTTATCTATTATTTTATCTATTATTTATAACTTATTTTCCCACGGGAAATCGTTTTCTGGGAATTTCAAATGGCGTGTCATATTCATTTGTTATTCCTTTATTAGAGGTGTTGGCGTTTTCTTTATACCGATCGTCCCGGATCGTTTTATGTATCGTCTAACGTTGAAGGATAAAACAATGCTTTCGCATTCGACGAATTTTTAAAACGTTTATAATTCTTGCGCGAAAAATGTCAAACATCATCGACCTCTACAATCGTATAGTCTAATCTTTTTAATTGTCGTAATATTCTAGTTTTACTATGACTGAATTGTAAATCACAATATGGCAAATGATTCTCGATACCATACTGATTAAAGTGGTTATAATTGAAAAGTTTTACAATCCATATCTCTCCATCTATTTGACCAAAAAGTGTGATATATTATTCATTCGATTATTTATCATTTATTTTCAAACCCATTAAACTTGGAACATGAAGGTGTGCGGTAACGCTCGACTTCGACATTAAGATAATCGTATTCGATGACGGAATTAGACTAACCCTAATACATTTACGGTTCTTTTATATCCAACACGTGGCAAATGTCGAACGTAAAGCCCTAATCAAAGATCGTGTATACAAAAACATCGCCGAATCAAAAATTCGTGCGGTTGGGTGATTAGGCACGCTCCAACTCGTTATACTTGCTATTTGGAAATATTCCGTAAGACGGAAAGTTTAACGAACTCCAGACGTTTCGGAGCAACCATCTAAAATTAACTGAATGTTTCCCGTAACGAAATTGGAGTAACCGATCGACCGATTGCATAACGTCATTCCGAAGCGAAACATTACACCTCGAATGTGATCGAATTATCGAGCATGTGTCACTTTCGATAGAAAACTAGAGGAAAAACGGATCGATTGTTTTGAGAAGAACGACCGACAGTCCTTATGGAAGTCCGTAAAACAACTTATTTGACAACAAACGATTCAAGTGGCAATTTCGAGCAGGTTCGATTGCTTATTGCGTTTTATTGCATTTTATCATTAAACGGCCTTTTATTCCGTTTAAAAATGGACGTTTTATCCGGCCATTGAAAAAATATCGCCTTTAAATATAGGCATCAATCTGTTTAATTACTCTACGTGCGAGTTCTCTCCGCGATTATTGAATTTTAGGACAACATGGTTATTGTTCGTAACATATAGAGAGTATGTAGGCTTAGAAATCCAAAGCCGTCAATTTAATTACATCACATATGAATATTGGAATATGGCGCAGTGCGTACATTAAACGAGTCATCATCATTAATGCGACGTTTTGACGTATTTTTGTCTCTTTCTTTTTTATTTTATTTTATTTTTCGTGATATCCTTTAAGTTTTTACATTTTTTTTTACCATTTTAATATGTAAATTGTATTATTGGTTGAATTAGTGAAAAATATGTTATTTTTCAATTCATTAAATGATTAATTGAAAATAACAATAAAATAAGTTTTAAGAATTTCTTTTTGGGACAATAATAAAAAAGTCAAGTAATAATTCAAAATTTCTAAAATTTTCATACATTAAAAGTCTGGTCTAATATATTTATAAATATTTATTTTTCTGAAAATTTCATAAATTTATAAATCGATTTTGAATTTACACATTTTCAAAAACATTATTTTCACTTTAAAATGAAAAATAATGAATTTACAATTATCAATTTTATTTGAGTATATATCGTGTTCATGCATATGATTATCATTCAATATGATATTCCAAATTAAATGCAATAATAATTTTTTTTAACGGCATATTTATTAAGAATTGAATTTTTTCTAACCCCACAATAAAATATTTTCAAAAATTAAGTGATTTAAACAAATAATGACCTATTTAAAAAAATTATTTTTATTAGAAAAAGTCATCTACAACTTCATTATTACACAAAACATTTTTGAATTTTATAAAATACGTTCAAAACATGAAATGGAAAAAAAATATTCTTTTTCTTAACAAATACAGCAGTTGAAAAGTAACGTCTTTTTTTTTTAATTTATTCAATAAATAAAATCTACATTTTCTCGAACAATTTTCACGTGACGATAAAACATTTGAAAACATTTTGATATAGATGTTATTCATTAAACATCCATGCCATCATATCATTAAATATACAAAATCAATAATGCTTCGCTCGCCGCGTCGTCATATGAAAAGTAATGAGGAATTTCTTTATTACCCTGCTGCTGCTTCGACTGTGAAATTTGTGCCAAGTACGATTAAAATGTTTCGTTAATTGGTCGAGCCTGTGTGCGCTTGTGTTGTCGCATTACAGATCCGTACAATATTTTATTTATATCGCATTGTCAACCAAGTTTCATTTTCAAATCAATAGAATTGATCGTTTTTACGCTCGGCATATTCAAACAAACCCTCTTTATTATCACAATCGACACGGCACGAATTTATTGATATAACATACTGTAAACTTGTCCGTGTAACGATGATTAAATTTTATTATGCTATAATATAATTATATTGTTTAATATAGTATTAAGTTTTTCTTGGAAATTTTTTGTAAATGAGTTACAATTCAAACATCATTTTTATTTGTGATTGTTTTAAAAATCAAAATTGTCCGATACCGACGAGTATAGTACCATATAATAAGGAAGAATGAAGTAGAAGTCGGAATAAAAAGACAACTTTTTAATTAATCGTTAATTTGTTTCGCTTCTCAACTCGACACTTTTTAAATCGGACCTATACCCCTCTCTGTACAATCTAATTAAACCGATTATGCGGTACACCTACCTCTAACTTTTGCAATTTACCCAAAATAAAAAATTTTCCCTCCCTTTTTTTTTTATATTTTTCTTTCTTTTTTTTTTTTTTTTTTTTTTTTTTTTTTTTTTTTTTTTTTTTTTTTTTGTTTTACTATACCCGAATCTCGAAAACACCCGTATCGTATTAAAACGTAACATCGTATTTCGAGTTTATATTAAATTACCAACTTACATCACCCTGCCTTATTACCTCACTTATATAGCGAACTGATTATATCACGCAGGGTTCGTGTATCTATTGGCAATTCTGAAATGGCTCCTAAGTACATAGGGTACATAGGAACTCTCGATACGGCCATAACCTACAAAGTGACCAATTTTAACAATTTGCTCGACTCGACAATAAGCGATCGTAATGGCTAATTGACTTTCTTCGAGGGATCAAGGTTGGTGAAATCACAATCGTGAGGAACGATATGGGTGTCAATGTCGGTGTACCGATTTTTTCTCTCTCTTTATTTCTTCAGTATGGAAGAAATTCTTGTCAACAGTTAATACAAACCACTTTATATCGTTAAATGTAGCGCATTATTATTTTTGGACATTAGTATAACTTCAGCCTTATATTCGTGTTTTAGATGTTGTAATTTTCCCACTTTTAACTTTTGAGCCGTTTAAGTTGTGTTTCGTATCTTCACTTCGAAACATTTTAAGAGAGGCATAAAGTAATAAAAAACTGATATATACGTATAGTAGTTCATATTACAGACTTCTTGCGCAAATATACGACCATGACATCAAAAACCAGCGTACAGGTTATGTTACCGTGTGTATACAGTGACACAACCTCCGAAAACGCTTGGGAACATAATATTCTATAAATATTCGTAGTGCGCAGCTGGTTTGCGCAGGCGATATTCGTTCAAACCTCAAACGAAGCCTAACTTAAGACCTCATGCCGTTTTATAAACACAAAAAGGCACCTGCTTTCAAACTGTACTAATACGTGTTTCCATATGTATATAATAAAGTATCAAAATATTTCTTTTGTTAATCGGTCACACAAAATAGTACAACACGGTACACCACCAAAATAAGTCATGTTTTACAAAAGTCGCTGAGGAGATTGCAGCCGTAGCTTGAGTAGAAATGTCGTCCGGGTACAAAAACAAAAATGTTTTCTTAATCTATATAAGTATATTTTGAAGATTCGTAATGACTCGATTGTAATATAATTTTCGTCAAAATGAATTTTCAGCGCTCGTGTGATTTAATCACTATATAAGTAATAGTGCATACACCGATATTTCCGATTGTCATCTAATTCTAATCGTTGTGGCCTTCGCTATTCAACGAACGTCTCAAGGTTTTTTCCGACAAGTTTCGTATATGTATATACTTCCGATTGCATGTTTCTTCTCACCGCGGCTCTATATTTTTCACGGTTCAACATTCGCTGAATCATAATATAAATTAACATCGTAAATCAATTAATTATTTGTAATATGTCAGTAATTAATAATTTGTAGTAATAAATAATTGCAATAACATACTTTTTACATTTGCGCATCGTCATCGCGTTCAATTGTCGATATATTTTGCGAACAAGACCGAATGTGGTTTATTGCTGACCGTGAAAACCTCACGTAAGAAAAGGAAAAGAAAGACAAACAAATGTAGCAATTCTACTGCAACAATGACGTAACATCGACGAGGGTATGGAAAATCTCAAATCAGGAATTTCAGTCGAAAGTAAAATAGGCTGTTGCTTGCGTAATCATGCGAAGACGATGCGAAACAAACTTTATACATTTTCTACACTTCTGAATTTATAGTGGCTTCTTAAATTTTAAGCAAACTAATTTTCTCACCCCGTAAAACACATATACCTGTAGTTAATTTCGCGTTCATCAATTCGGAGTCTTCATACTAGCTGTTTTAAATTATTCCTTTCGAAAGTATATCAACTAACTTTTAATTGCATTCAGTTTCTTTCTTCGGGACTATGGACATGATTCGTACAAGTATCTCTTTTTTTGCAGCATTATTGTTATAAATTTGTTAAACAAAATTCAACAATTCAAATACGTTTCCCTTTACTATAAAACGAAAACAGTTTTCTGGTCCTAATGCGCTGCATCTACGTAAGGTGTCCCAGGGGGACAAAACAAAAGATACCAATAAAGGTGGTGATCATAAAAGGTCAATTGGAACTGACTTTCATGCAAAATCTTAGATGGACGTTTTCAGTTTCAGCATCAGTAAACGACCGTAACGTTAAAATATATCACCTCGTAAACATGAGTTCCAACCTTGTTGCATTTTTTACGACTTGATTTCTATATATTTAACGTCATTGTCTCCAATAAATATAAGCAATACAATATGACAATGAATGATCGATGCCCTTTGTTCAGACCCTATGCTCTCGGTAGCATTGAGCAATAAAGTCGTTCAAATTGTAATAACCGCTGCCAGTTGTTTTTACCGCAAGAAGGAAACACCTGTTTGCCGTCTGCAAATTATTGCAGTTATATATACGGATGGGCGCTTCAGGCACACGAGTATAAGAAAGGTGAAACGAAGCAATTATCTCGAGAATGGAAAAATTATAACCCGGGTTTAGCTGTGGGTTAAAAATGTGGGCTTAAATTTTCCGTGTGCTGAAAAGAGAAGGAATCACTTGGCGGAGATGCTGTACGCTAAGGACACTGACTATATACATATAGAAGATCATTATACCAGTGTGAACGTTGAAAATTTGGGTGATTTTCGGGAATTTTTTAAAAGAAAAATACTTCATAAAATATTTTAAATATATAAGAGCATATTAAGCTATATTTAAA
>JAPYZR010000806.1:0-27527 GCA_030522945.1 Trichopria nigra | reverse complement strand
ACATTGCTTATAATTAATTTTTGCACCATCGGCTTCAGAAAAAAATAATCTGCATCCTGGTATACCTCCTGGGCGCGAACGCAACAACACCCATATATACTTAACCTTTCGATGTTTGTATAGAATTTTTTTTACTTTCATTATTTTGTGAATTCCTACATTTTTTGATATAATATAGTCGTTTATACTTACTGCACTATATAGCGCGCACTAAGTGTATATATATATATATATAAGACGCTATAATAAGTATAGTGCATTATTGCTTTTTCTTAGAGGCAAATTTGATCCGTAATATATATATATATTTTTTTTTTTTTTAACTCGAGGAACATTTACATTCGCAGGAATCTCACTCTTTAAAATATTCGAGATTCCAGCCACGATTGACTATAAAAAAATCATGTAGCCCTTTATTGATTAGAAAGAAAACACTTCATTTATATTATGTTGAAATACTAATATATAGTTAAATTCATTTTAAAATGAAAAAATTATTCATTGAATAAATTCAATCAAAGAAATAAACAG
The DNA here is from genome assembly GCA_030522945.1 of Trichopria nigra. Lineage (NCBI taxonomy): Eukaryota > Metazoa > Arthropoda > Insecta > Hymenoptera > Diapriidae > Trichopria > Trichopria nigra. The sequence continues at coordinate 26,996 of JAPYZR010000806.1, read as the reverse complement.
AACTAATTCACAATATAACGATGAAAATAGTATAGTAAAATAATTATATAATAAAGATGTTCATAAAAAGTAAATAAGTAAATGTCCATTGAATTCACATAAGAAATATGTTGCAGAAGCTATAACAGTAAACTGACAGATGGTCTTATCACTGAAACGGTTAACTTTTGTGATGATGCATGGTTTCATATATCTGTTCCAAATATTGTTTCATGTAATAATTTGAAAATATGTTAGTAGATATAGTTTAATTCAAAAATTCCAAATCCGATGTAGGTCGAAATGCTGGCTGGTCTAAACATAAATTCGGAACTACGTAAAGATCTACTTTTAGTCATATTTTGTCATATATTCACCGAATTAGATTTAAAGTTATCATTACATGTAGGGATTAATTTTATCCATGTTAAAATTAAAAATTAAAAAAGTAAATGAATGATGAAATTTATATTAAGTATTTTAAATGATACGTCAAAGCAGCACGTGTTTATTAACTTACAACAAGAATTAAATGTTATATAATATGTATAAATAAAGAATAGATTTTGTTGCAGTAATTAATAGCACATCGTAAAAAGCTCCTGCAACATTTAAAAAATTTTACATTTTTCACTTTTTCGTTATTGCATTGTTTTTAATTAAATTTTGTTGTATTATTAGAATCCCCTTAATTGTAGAAACGTAATTTTGGATTCTTTCAGATTACTCAAGATATGAACTTGTGCGATTTTATGATACACAGATTTTATCTTTCGTCTAGACAACGTCTAGACATGTTACTTTTACAGTCGTAAAAGTTTAAGTAGTTTTCTCCCGAAATTGTACAGACCTTATTATATCAATTCTGCGAATTTAAAAAAGAAGAAATTTATTTTTGTTCTCAAACATGAAAATGCGTATGTTTTACAAGACAATATGGTAAACGTCATACAAATTTTATATAATTATACAGAATATTAGAAGTAAAGGAATAAAAATATTTAGAGATTAACATTTCACGCTTCGACATATCAAGATTCAAAAGGTCTCTTGTTGAATTTTGAATGAATGCAGTTTTTATGGCTATATTACACTGTGTAAATTTCTCGGTCTGAAAATTGCATTTGAGTTTGAAGGTTAATTTTTAAGTATCTTTAAAATATACATACTAAACACCAATTGAAATCAATCATACTATATGCCTACTATATACTAGTAGCATACTAGTATACTTATAATATAAATGCGTATATTTGAATAATTACAACGATTGGTTATAATTAATTATAATATATTATATTACATAATATATTATAACTTTAATAATTATAATATATTATAATTATTATAGTTATTATATTACTATGACAATAACGTGGTTATTGGTTTGTTGTATAGTTGACGACTATATTCGTTTATCGTTATATTCATTATTTTCTTACCACGGGCGTAATGTTGAACATTATACCCGTATAGGAAATCCACGTGCGCGAACATTATTTTCCGCCATATTAGGAGTAAAGTATAAAGCTTTCGATTCTTTCTGACGCCTATATCATGACGAAAATGACATTTTCCTCACTATCGTGTGAGGAAATGTCATAAAGGTGCTAGGAATTTGGGTTCATTACGAGATTGCATTATATACTTTCTTCGTACAATACCTATACAGATGAGAATTATGTTTTCAGCTTTTTGCATATGTTTTGATATCCCCGTTTTATAACGTTGTCTTGAAAACGATTTGATTCCTGCGTATATTATTTTAATGGATTCTATTCATTACGAGCAAAGCACTTTGTAAAGGTGGCAAATGCGATGAAATTAAAAAAAAAGTCAAACGAAAGGGTAATTTTGTCTACATAGGTTGGGTTAGTGCTAGCATCCGTCTGAATGTTGTATTTTGTATTGATTTTTTTTTTATATATGTTGCATATGTTTTATATATATTTTGTATATGTTTTTGAAAAGTCCATATATTTTCTTTCAAAATTTGTCATATATTTTAATAACGATTGTTTGTATCAAAATTGAATTAACGGTTAATTTTTTGCAGGTTGCCATAGTACAAAAGCACAACAAGGCTGGTCTCGGATCAAGCGACGGCGAACCAGCCGTTGAGATCGATCCAGGACTCGAGAAAAAGCAAGCTTTGTGGAGAAGGACTCAACAGCGTTATAACGATCTCTCTCAATGATGAGAATATTTATTAATTAACGATTACGAATAATAGTTTAGACAATTTAAATTAAATTTTTTTAATCTTTATTATATACTTTTACTTACTGGTACGCATGTAGATAATTGTATAGACTTCCAACTCACTAGCGAGGAGTTAGGATATTGTAATTATGATTAATTGGATCGTCTTTCAATAATATTCAACAGGCTTTTGACGTAAGCGCTGTTTTTGAAAGATTAAATAAATTTGTTACCTAAATCTTAGATTTTTATTTCCTTTCGAGATTAACTTTAAAAGCGTAGTTAAAGTAATTGTTCAATCATTTATACAAAAAATATGTATCGACATTTTATGGTGTTTATAGAATAAACTGACGAAATTGACATTTTAATATGATGTCGTTCACGGAGACGTCGGGCACGTTATTTGATTAAGAACATTCGCACAGACTTGTGAATTCGTTAAAGCGTAAGTATAGTTTAATCTAGCTGGAAAATGGGTTTAGAAGAGCACAGGTGGATGGATATTTTTAGACGACCAGACAAACGTACGGATTCGATGCAGCGTCGCATTTTGGTTTGTTGAAAATAGAAATCAATATGGAGTACGTGCCTTTTGATAATTCATGTTCACTTTCACTCGTCAGCGCCCTCTTGAAAGTAATTCGCCTATATAGCGGGATATACCAGGTTCGCGTTATTTATAAAGCAAACTTCGGTAGAGTCGAAGGCCCCGAAACGAGCCACAAGTTTCGAGGCAAGCCCTTAATTCTTTCGGCACTTGGCGCGCTTTTCATAATAAATTCCTTGACCATTCCTTTTTTGGCGTCCGACAAATTATTTTTTTTAAATGATACGTCAAAGACGTCTCTCGCAAACTCTCGCAACCTCTCGCCTTTTGTAACGCAGTCGTAAAAGAAACCAACATTCGGGCGATTTATCTTATTTTCCCGGACTTTGCATCTGTTTTTACAAACTTGACAATGTAGAAGGATATAAGATAACTGAAACTTTTGGATGCAAGTATGATCTGTACCAGATGATTCTGCAACATCCGCGATTGTGCTACATTAAGATTAGGATTGAGCAAATAGGACATTTTTCATTATACGTCCCATAATTTTCATGATTGAAGTTTTAATATACCACTTTTCATCAATCATTTTTAATTAATCAGTTGTTATAGCTTCATATTGTTTATTTGCCAACATATTGTCGAAGTTTGTCACTGTTTATTTATTTATTTTTTGTTTTGCTACATTATGATTGTTCTGAAACTTGGATATCGACTATTGCAAAGTCTCATCCCTATTCTTCAATCTTTACACCCATTATTCAAAGTTTGAATCTCTACCCTTTGAATCGTATGTCCGAGACTAAATTTCACGTTTCATAAGAGGGAGACAATATAGCTGTAGAAGGAGAGGCCGAAATTGACATAATAAAAAAATAATGATGGAAGTAGAAAATGGAATAACGACGATATTTTATCAGGACATATTGCAGAATAGGAACTCTTTTCTTATTTCTACGAATAACAATAATTTTTCTTTGTTTAAAAGAATTGGAATGTTAATATGACATGCATATATATACTAAAACGGAAATAAATTCATTACTGAAACGGAATACTTATATTTTGACACATTTCGTCTAACTGTGTGTTTATTTACAATTTAGATGAAGTGGACTACAGAGGCGAGACGCATTTTATACATCTGGCCAATAATGGGTTAACTGATCCGAGGCTGCATAGTCGTTGAATTAACGCGCACGAATTATTCAGCGCCGGAAAATTATGAGAATTTACGGCGAGCCGAACTGGTGATAACATAAGCCATCTAGTCGTCTTGCATTCGTCTTACGTAGGCGACTTATGGGGAATGAGGATAAGCACGAAAAGCAGACTCGTGTGCTTTACATTTGCTATCCCTGTTGGTCGTTTTATAGGCAGCATAAATTCGGACCATTTTCATCCATCTGTGCTAATAATAACGTTAAAGAAGGATTAACGCATCGCGTTCCAAGATAATATTTTGTGTTACGATTTTTATCGGAAATCCGAAAGCAGCTCGAAGAAGGGGAAAAGTCGTAGAAAAGGTGCAAGGGTTGGTCTAATTTTGTAACAAGATCGCGCGTGATGGCGAATACAATAAGTGTTTTCGCATTGTTTTTTTTTTATGATTTACAAAAGGAAACGATATATTCATTGACCCTGACTCGGTGACTCCTTGGTCCATGTGGCCCACGTGTGATTTTTAGACCTCGCGTTTAAAACAAATCGGTCCTATTTCTAACCTTACGGAAAAAAATGTGTAGGTGGCAAATCTACAGATTTAGCGTAGTGTTGAACCACTAAAACAAAACCAACTCGTGACTTACAAAGACATGCGATTTACGGATTATTAATTTACGTTTTAGATCATTATACGTTACATATACATTTTACTTTTATGGATATATATAATATATACATATATAATATATAAATGTATATAATATATATGAAATATATGATTACTTCATTTATGAAGTTGAAGCGAAACGAGTTTAATTAGATTTATAAATTTTTTTTATTTCCTGATGACAAATAAAAGAAAGTACATGGATCCTTTCATGGACTCAATCCGATTCCGAACTAAAAGTTACCGATAATCCGGTCTACCAATATGTGTATTACGTTAGAATTTGTAACCGAAAATAATCAATTTGAAATTAATAGTTTACGAAAATTGCAACACAGAACTGCGAAATAGATGTTCACTCGAGTGAAATATTTTATATAACCGATCTTGAATATTCACTGAAGAACAAAATTCAAAACGGTCGTTCCAATTAAAGCCTTATCCCATGGTAGAATTAAAAGAAAATCTATTTTTTTTTTATTTTGGCTTGATCGATTTAACATCTGAAATAAGAGTTTAAAAACAGGTGCGTTTTTGTGCTTCTAAATGAAAAGATCTTGAAGGAAATGAAGTCGTTTTCTACATCTAATTTTGAAAATAAAATAAAAATAAAAATGTTATTGTAAAATGCGAATACTGTTCTTATTATAAATATGTTTAAATGAAATGTTGATATGGTTATTAAAATGGTGCAAATCGTAATTCTAACCTTTTTTTTTTATTTGTACGTTAGTTTAAAAAAAAATGTAATGTTCTCTGTTTTTTTTCTGTCTCGTGATTTTTTAACTGAAATGCAAAAACAATCTAAAAATTCCCGCGTGATGAGTCTATAATTTTATTTGTACTGATTTTCCCTTCATTTTGGAATGATATAGCCAATCATAAATCCTAGAAAAAAATCAGCCATTACTTAACTTAAATTTAAGTTGATTCAAGAGACCAATCTTTCAATAAGAGGAGTGAAATCCTCGTTAGTGGAGCAAAATTCAATAGATATACTTTATATTAAATGAAAATATGCGTGAATATGGGATAACTACATTGAAAGGAAGACAATTTTTCGATATAATATTTAATCATTTCTATAAGTAATGAAGTATTCCTTTTTGCATAATAATTTTATTATAATGTTTTTATTATATAATATTACATGTAATTTTATTATATGTAATAAAGTAAACTTATTAAGCACCGACGTCTGACACTGAAATTGAATAAAAACAATTTTATTGTAATTTTTTTAAGAATAGAATTTTTGAAGCATTCTGCAAGCTAATGAAAACAGTAATTATTCTGTTCACGAAAAATTGATCGAAGGGAAGAATTCGTTTTTAAAATAGGGCTAAATGGGCCCGTCGAAAGCCTCGCCGGATATCCTACAAATTCTTTTCACATAAGCAATCGATAATTTGAATAGTCTTCCGTTCCTTTCATCAGAATGCTATGTTATTTAACTAATTCTAGGCTAATGTGTAAGTTCAAGTTTGTTAGGATGTGGGCCGTTCAATGCGAGATAAGCAGAGGGCTATTTTTTATTATAAAGACTTTTAATGGGTAATCGAGGTTATAATATATATTTTTTTTTTTTTTGCAAACTTATCATAATTTTATATATGGAATTTCAATGTCACTTTGTAAGTAGTTTTCATAACAATTACTAATTCAAAAGCAATGAAAAATGCTATAGAAAGCATCGGAGAAAACTGTCAGCGACTTGTTTATTATGCTTTCACATTGTTCGTCACTGACCGTCAACAAAGCCAGACTTCGAGGACTCATCTCCCCAATAATTATATTAAAAACAAATAATAGGAGGGAGGATGTGTCTAATTTCCATTACTCTTTCAATTTCAATCAAGAATATAAGATGGAGACTCGCCACTGGAGGTTTGACAATTTACTACAGTCAAATTAGATGTCAAATGTATGCATGTACATTCTACCATCGGGAAGCTGCATAGGTATTTCCACCACAATTAAGAATACAAACGTTATAATCTTCAATAGAACAGAATCTACCCAACTATAGATTGTTGATACTGTCCGACTGTCGAGATGCACACATATGAATTTCAGGCATCCCGACGTATAAAGGGAGTCGAAATCATCGCGTCTTTCCTTCGTGACCAGGAGACAAAACCAGTCCAGGTCAGACAAAAAAATTGGGCATTTCTAACCGGCTGGCGTGAGTCACTAAAGGTTCCTCCCGAACGAGCCGTCTGCGGAGTTTGCGCGCCGAAATCGTTATTACCAGCCCCATAAAATCCGCGAGATCAACCTTTCATTCCACCAGAAAATGGGTCTCGTTTTCGTTCTTTTTCGTATTTTTTCCACCGCGGTTCAGGCCCTATCTCGCTCGGTCACGCGCGGGACAGGACGACATTAGTGCGGACCGGGTAGAAAGTGGGCTTTTTATCGCGCAACCCAAAAAACGGTCGGAAATTAGTCAGCGAGGTTTCCTAAGATTCCGCAGACGCATCCTTTTATTCTCTTTCGACGAACGCGTCTTTCAGGGGCATACCGGGGCGATATATAACCTAATGACCGCGATCCCGACCTCGATAAAACGTTGATTCCGTGGCCACTTTCAGCTTCGAAGGATGTTCCGAATTTACAAATTTACTATACTTTCATCTTTCACGGGAAACGGTTAAACAATCAACCATTTTTTTAAATTGTGGCTATGATGATTTTGGTGGATGGATTGTAATGAATTAAGGTGATTTTTTCTTCATTATCCATTCATTGTTTCGATAGTCATATCGCAATCGTCAACATGCGATGGTAGTAGAGTTTCCTCCTATCTGAATCTCATGTGACTAAGGTTCTTCTATAGTGAGACCTTTTTGCCTTATCCAGATAATTTCTTCTGTAGATTTATCAATTTTTTCAAACTTATATAATATAAATAATCGCTTTCAGTTATTGTTTTGAAATCTGCTCAATTGTCAATTCAGTAAATAAAATGCTTCTAATACAGGCGTACAATAACAAATGTGGAGTTTCCATTATCTGATAAAGTGGGCGATAAGTAGATTTTTCCATCCACTCATTTGATCGTAGACGCACAATTGTTAACTTTCTGCCCTTTATCCAATGCCCTTGATGCAATGTATCTTTAACGTCATGGTATATACTGTGGAGTATCAGATGGGTGGGAAACAATGATATATTCATTATCATCTCAAAAGTAACATATTATGCAGTCTTCATAAAAATGACTAGAGAATAATGGAAGTTTATTAATAGTAGAAAGCAACAAAAAAGAATGCAGACAAAATGCAACGTCTGCAAGATTGTTTTTTTTCCAACCGGGAAAAGGAGGAAGGAAGAGTTGTGAGTTAGACCAGGAGAATCGAGGGATTCGCGAACTGACAAATATTCGACGCTGAGATGTATCAAGGCCAGGCAGCCTACCTAGCAGAGGGTCCAACAAATGGTTGACAGGGGACAAATGGGACTCATTTGTTAGCGCCAGCATGGCCCGCGTTAGGAGCAGATTGCGGACCTGCGGCCGTCTCGCTCTTAACGGTCGATATATTTCCTCTATATACGGTCAAAACAACGTCCGTGTAAGTGGGCGAAATGGGGTCGATTATCGTTCACCTTCATCCCGCTCATCCCTATGGCTTCGTTTTTACTAATTGTTTTTTTTTTTTTTTTGTTTTTACATATATATACACCGGTAATGTAAGAATAATGCCCTTAGTTTCGATATAAATATACCCTTAGATGAGTTTTATTTATTGGCCCAATATCTAGTGATTTCGGAGAGAGGAGGAGGTAGCTTTTGTCGATTACATGAAATTTTTTCAGACTTTTTCTCACCAATATTATGAAACATTTTTGAAACGTGCGGAATCACTTCGTTATCTGTTTGTCTGCGCCATGGGAGATTAAAAATTTGTCATAAGAAGTATAAGAGGAAATTACGTATATTATTTCGGAAATGTGAATTTATTTTTTATCTTTGTTATAAAAGTTTGATCGTATATTGTTGTTTCAATGTATATACTTTATGAAGAATATTTTTTGAAGTGTTTTTTTGCAGTGTATTTTTGCAGTACTATACTTTAATTGACTTTTCGTTTTGGAATTAAAAATTGATGATCCAAGTATATAAGTGATGAATCCAACGTGGCGGAACCTTAATTCGAAAAATAACGGGAATCTTATTAAAATGTAAGTCTTTATCTTGGATCCATTCACAGTTTTGTTATACCTTTGATAATGTTTATCGAGATGTCTCGTTTTTATCGCCACAATTTTTAGATCGTATTGACGTTTGCTTTTAATCGTAATTTACACAAATCGTGCATAAACGTTCGGAAGCACAACGCCTTCATTTAGTGTTGATAATTCGACATCACGGAGCTTTTCGTTTAACTGATTACGAACCGATGTCAGATTTTCAAAATTCAAAATGGCGGATCCAATATGGAGGATCAAAATTATAAAAGAGGTCTGAATTTGCTTGAAACTTGTTACTCGGGGTTTTTTGGAGTCGCTGATTACGAATCCGATGTTAGGTTTTCAAAATTCAAAATGGCGGATTTAATATGACGTATAAAAATAAAAAAATATAAAAAGTGGAGTGTAAATTCCTATGGCAGCCTCTTCGTAGCACACTCCGGGGTCACGAATTCATTACATTTTCAATCCAGTCGGGCAATTCACCAGCTAATGTCAGGGTACAAAAATGTATTTATTTTCTTAAAAAATATGAGTATATAAAAGCCAAATATAATTATAAAAGTAATTTATAACAGAAAATGAAATTCAGTTTTCAGCTTGATAAAATGATATCACGAATGTGTATTTTCGAATTTTCAAAATTTTAGCAACAAAAGGAACTTGATACACAAAGATGTCGCGTCACATTGTTGTTGAACGATCGTTCGAGCAATGCCCCGATTAACATCCGGCTTCAAAACAAGCCCGGGACGAAAGCAAAGAGGCCGAAGATCTGGGACACTATCAGGGTCGCCGAATTTCTTTTCTTCATCGCGGAAATAAACCTCGCCGACGAGAGAAACCGTATCTCTGGACAGAATAAAGCAAGATCAAGGATACATATACGCGAGATGCACCCGCCTAAGGCGACTTCTCTGGGGGCAGAGTTGCAGATGCAGTGGCGGGATGCTGCTGGCTTCATTTCCGAGCCCGGAAATGCATAATTGAAAGGCGAAGAGCATCGTAAATAACGGCGCTAATTATTTCTAGCGTCCAATTTCCTGCCTGCAGCGATATAATGGCGCGGGGCCCATCCGCACCTGAATCGGCCGCGCCACCGGCGTGACCGATCGTTACTTACGGGGTACACGAAGAAAAAATGCCTAGTCGGGATAAATATCTCTTTTTTCCGACCCTGCAGCTCGGGCAAATTCATTCCGAGAAGAAACGAGGAGAAAGAACGAGATAGAATGAACGAGAGAAAAAGAGAGAGAGAGAGAATGCACCATCCGATGCACCGGTGCATCCGTGCACCAACCGCATCCGATTCTTCGACGACAGATTGCTCTCCTTGTAATTATACGTAACATCGCTGTGTAGTCTCCGACGCAATTTATAATATCGAAATTGAAACCATGAGTCGAGGGTACATTTGCAATTATTCTTCGTCCGATTGGTCGATCGCATTAATCAACCCGGCCACGTATTAAAAAAATGAAGATTCGATCGATCGATGCTCGAATTGCCATAATGTCGACCCCATCATTTGTTGTGTACTATACAAGATCGCGTGATCTTAAATAGTTTTTTGATATACTTTAACTTCGATTATTATGTGTGTCGAGTTATTCGAGGCAGCGATTCAATGTGCGGCCATTTTGTCGTCTTTAAATTCGCCACTAAGTACTTTGTAAAATATAGAATTTGAGATTTAAAATCATTTTACGCAGCAATAACAACTGATGGACAATCACTGAAAATAGTTGTGACTACAGTTTACTCGAGATTCATGTGGGTGACGCTAGGTGGCGAGCGAATCTGTTATAGAAATTACTTTTTTGTAACCTACTTACAATTTTACGTAAATAATAACGTGGATGTACATGTTAGCGACGATCACAATCAGTGAAAATCATGGGAAACAATCATACTTTTGTTTCTGTTAATTGTCAACATAAATTTGACTATTAAATTCACGATTATTCAATTTAATTTGAAATTATTTTTAATCTATACAAATTAAATCTCGTATTTAGTTCTTGCCAATGCAAAACTTTTTACTTAAAATAATGTTGGAAATAATTTTTACCGAAATTGTTCTCAGACAGTTTTACCAAATTTACCAAAATCACGATTGAAACATGTTTATTTTATTCGTTCAGTTCACATCTTACCTCGAAGTTATTTTTTTCTATGGTTAAAATACAATGCATAAAATGATAGTAAAAGAAAAAGCGTCGATCCTACTAACTTTATTCAACCCATTACAATATATATTTTCCAGATGAACTGTTTTTTATGGAAATTGATAGGATTTTATTTGGTTGATGATTACAAATCCGAAATCAGATTTTTTAAATTCAGTTGTTACAATTTTTGCTGCCATCTTAGATCCGCCATTTTGAATTTTCAAAATCACATCCATTATATTTGCTCAAAAATTTCCATAAAAATAATGTTTTTTAAAAGAATGGTTTTTTCGAATTTGTTTACCAATATCAATAAATTAACGAAAATTTTAAAACCTTTGAACAGTAGTTTTGATTTTATAACACAGTTATTTTAAAATATTTTGAATTCAATTTTCAAGGAAATTAAAATAATGGGTTTTTTAACAATAATGCAGAGAATTGACTCATTTCTGTCGCACAGAATGAATTAAACGTATCTGGAAAGTTTACAATAAGAAGTTATTGTAACGTTTCATAAAAATGGTATCCGCAACAATACTGCCGAGAAGTTGGCTCATCACAGGAACGTTAAAATATTAACTTATTTTACCAGGGTTCATGTACCATCAGCAGCGTTTCAAACAAAAAAAAACAACAAAAAATCACACATGAGAGGTTACTATGTAACTTTATAAAACGTTTTGCATAGCCCGTTTAGGGAATGTATATATTTCAAAGTCACATGAACGTTTCTTTAAAATGACATCTGAAACGTTACAATTTGCCCAAGAAAGTTTCACATTTTCGCCAGGAGGTTGCAATATAATCTTATTGGTAACGTTACTAACTACATGTTTCTATAACGTTTCAAAATTGCTATGATGCGTATTTATATATATATATATATATGTATGTTTATATAAAGGCAACGTTGCTAAAATAATATAGAGAGTTTCATAGAGGTTTCAGCACAGTTATTATTGTAACAGCATCACATAAACGTTATGAGCACATAGAACGTTACAAAAACGTTTTTTATTCTAAAAATGCCGCGATTTTTAAATTTTTTAAATGAAATTGGGGAAATTATTTAATGATTAAAATTAACAATGAATTATTTATTGATTCCTAAAAAAAATACAAACGTATTCTGGAAGAAATTATGTATAAGATATAAGAGGTTGTATACGTTCAATCATCACGTTCCATTGCTGTGCAGAAAAGTCGGGAAGAAAAGAATTTTTCAAAAATACAAAATATCAGTTATCTCGAAAATGAAGGGTGATGTGAAAAAAAAACAATGCTGATGTACAATAAACGGATTTGGTTGCTGCGCGGAAAACCATGATAGGAAAGTGTACTCATGATTTGTCACTGTTGACCGATATAATCAAACTTTTTATATGAGTGGCTTTTTTTTTAATTATCAATAACTGTGATAATATATGTATAATAGAATATAAGAATCTTTCCACTCGATCAATGTTCTCAACTCCGAATTTCATTTTGATACTTTTTTTGAACGTATAATCTCGAAGGGGGCCAGTTATATGAGATGGATATTAAATAATTTTATTGTAAAAATAAATTGATATATATTTACCTTTATACTTTTTTAAATACAACATAAACACGTATATAAAGAGAAAATGATAAAACTCGTATTGATTATAACTGCATTCCATTAATAATATATGGTATGCACTAATGTGTAATTAATTCAAAAGAAATGTAAAAATGGAAATAATTTACTTGGGTTTCTTGTAACGTATGCAAAGAATCTGAAGATGGTGACACTCCCCGGAATAATTGCTCAGCTAGAAGTTGAAAGGCACGCAATAACTTGAATAGTCATTTATTTGAGCGTTTTTCTCAAGTTTCGCACGAGGCACAAATTCCAGGTTAAGGGTCCATTTTTACAAAATACTTGCGTAATGCGTATATATATATGCATATAGCAATTCCATTACATGCAGAATTTCGAGGTGTGCTCGTAAATTTTGTGCGAGCAAACTAAAACATTTCTTTATAAGAGATTTCGGGATTTTGCTATAATTTAAAATATGGGTAAAACACTTAATTTTCCGAATTCTGAATAGAAAAATAAAACTATGAATACTAGACGGCACTGTCGTCTGTTACAGAAATTGGTTCGTTTTAGTACGAGGAAAGATTTGTTATACTCAGATATAAACCAACGTGATATGGTAAATGTATATACGTAACTTTTTTTCTATGCAGTGTGTCTTTGAAATATAAATACAAAAATTAGAATGAGCAATAAGAGTACCTGTAGTAGTAGATCTATCACTAGACCGACGTATATACAGTTGGTGTTATACTACTTATGTCGAAGTTCCGAAGGTATATATATACTTTTTCGACATGGTACGCACGAGAAAATTGATGAGATATTTTATCTAATTCCACTAAAATTTTGTGGGTGTCGAATAAAAATTCTGAGATAACGTTACGTACGTCAATTAACAATGTATTGATTTATGAGCTGCCATGCAAACCTTAGAAACTTGAACTTCATTTCGAATAAAACGGACACGTGCATCGGTTCAGGTTCTTACACGAAGAATTAAGCGTCTCCTGATAACAGAGTCTCCAGACTAATGTCTAGGTATTTATGTGTCTCAAGTATCATGTTCGTTTTATTTGTAGGCTCACACAAAGTGATTCCGCAGAAATATGATCTTATGATTCCCGGAATGATGAACTAAATATACCATTTCTTATATGTATTCTTTAATCACGTTAGTTATATATCAATTTAATGCAGTCTCCTTACGTCAGTATCAAAAATAATCCATGGTTTATAACTACTTTAATGCAAAAACTACTTAAAAACATATATTTTTATTCTCCATGCTGTTCATATTTGATTTTTTGAGATAATTTTAATCGACGTATATCATATTACAGAATTTGTAACAGAGGCAGTATCCGTTTCAATTAACAATAGAATATTTTTAATTAATTAATGAAAATTAATGAATGTGACATGTATATGTATATTGAGCATTATTATCGTGTTTCTCAAAATTTACTATTTTTTTTATCAATGATAGAAAATATACGATAAGACTACGATATACTAAATTATGATACTATAGATAGATGGGGTTATCGATCCGTTCAATGTATCACACCGAATTAAAAAAAAATTGCTTGCTGCACTAAAAATCGATATAGTACAGAAAAATAATCTGAAAACTGTTCAATAGAGAAAATATATTTGCGAATATAGAATATTCGAATATCGCCATGAGCCTTTTCAGTTTTTATGGATGTACTACCCTAATTTCTACCCCCGTAATTGATATTAATAAAGATAATTAATAATACAATAATAATTAAAAAGATTTTACAAAATTTATACTATATAGAGATTGGTTTGTAACGATAAATTGTGTGTTGCGTAAAGTACGTTCCTATTGTTTCATGAAATCTATACACTTCCGAAGTGCATTCCTTATAAATAGGACATTTGAAAAGTCTGGATATAAAAATACAATTTATTCGAAGAACAAAGAAAGTCGATATAATTTACAAGTATTTCTTCGCCATATATGTGCGATTAAGATCGAAGCTGTTAGAGACAAAAGTAACGGAGCGCGAATGTTGAATAATCCTTGGTTTGCGACCATTAAAACTTTCATCCATTGAACATTCTAATAGACAAGAATGTGCTGTAGGTAATTGAAGTCTAGGAATGCGGACGCACGCATGAAGTAGTAGCCTGCAGATAAACTGCCAATGATGCCAGGTGCTATTGTATTTTACATTCCTGAACTTTAATGCGTAATTTCAAACCGAGCACGACCTGCAATTACCCTTTGAAATTCGTTATCAACTAGCATGTCTGCTTTACGCAGATTTTCAATGACGTTTTTTTTTTTCTTTTGTCACCTTTTATTCTTCCTGTATGTTGTTGATTTTAAGTATAACTTGATGGTTGATTCTTTTTTTCGTTACGAATATATTATTAATTTTTCGTTAAGATTTTATTATTCTATTATTAAAGTTTAACTTCGTTGATGCTACCACATTTTACTGTATGATTTAAAAAATCGAATATTTTTGGTTTTTTTTTCGCGAAACGTTTCGTCACAGAGAAGTTTCAGTAACGTTTCTGAAAGAGTAAATTAAAGATTACAAATTTTTATTCCTTTAATATATAGAATTGAAAAAAAAATTTCCCTTATTTGAAAGAATAAAAAGGGGAATTTTAGAATTAAATATTATATTTGAAAATTTTTTTGAGGTACGACATTATTTTCGATTTCTGAAACGTTACTGAAATTGCTGTGCGACGACGTTTACAGGCTTGAAAGTTGAATTACACAAATTCGTGTGGATTTAATCATTTTTAAATGCGAACCCATATGTATACGCGTGTAATTAAATGAAATAAATTTAGACACGAATGGATTTGTAAATTTCAATATATTAATAACAATTTTGTAAAAAGTGATTTTTAGTATATTTTTCAATCCTTGTACTTTCAAAAACTATCTTCTACTATTGAGAAATTCAAGTTCTAATATGTAAAGCGCATAAAACAACATTTTTCCAAAAATATCCGATAAATATAAAGAAAAAAACTTTTAACGTTTTTTTTCTGAAAATGATGTTTTTTAAATGGCGCGCTATAGGGTAAAAAGAAAAAAATCGAAAACTTTCTTTATCAAAATCGCAGAACTCGCAAACCAAAGCAAATAGAGACACGAGGTTTTCACAGTTGTACAGATAAAAGTTTATAGAATAAAGGGAAAATCATTATAAACTATGAATTTAAAATTAGAAACAAACTAAACAAACACTTTGAATTTGGATATTCTAATGTCACATTATCATTCCGACATAAAAAATACTTTCATGTAGGAAGGATTTAAAAACATTTGTCTGAAAGGAAAAATTAATGGCTCAATGGTTTATGATTGAATAATCAGTAATCGATACACGGTAATTAATCGGAATGCAATGTTACTTTTTTATTATGTAATTATTTTTACCTCATATTGTGTAAGTATTTAACTATATTCATCCATAAAATTCTTTCATCTGTCTTATTTAGGTACACGAGTTGTAAGATTTTGAAAAAATGTTCCTTGTGCGTTCAAGTTATTTAGATCGACATTCACAGTCAAGTTTTAAAATTTTACAGTTTATGATTTTTCCTTTGTATTCTATAAACAGTAGGATGTAAAATAGTGAAAACCACTTGTCTCTATCTTCATCGTTTAATGAGTTATATGATTTTGACAAGAAAAATCTTCGATTTTTTTTTCTTTTACTCCATTGTGTGACGGATAGTGATTCTCCCAATCGACTATACTGATTTTAATTAACCATGGCTCATTTTGGTTCTAGGTAGGAATTTACCACAATAAATATCCAGAAAAAAATGTATATATATAATTTTTCATCAGAGAAGAAAATAATGAAATACATACATTCTCCTTTTTTTTTGTATCGATTTTTAATTAACATTGATAAGTTCTTGCATAAGACACCTTCTGAAAATGTCGATTGATTTATTTTTATATCAGACTTGCCAATACTGAAATTAACACTCCGCAATTGGATAAGTCCATTTTATTTATCATTTTTGAAGTATGTACTAATGTTCTTTTAAAAAAAGTGTTCTTTTTAAGGTCTTTTAAAGTGCAGTAATACCTTGAAGATATACCAATAGAAAAATTAAAATGTATTTCAATGCCATCTTATTAATTAATTCGAAATAAAATGGTGGCTATATACCTGGAATGAAAATATTTTTACCTGGGTATTGTTATCAATTTTTTACTGTGATCAATTTTTTCCATTTTCACTTACGTTTGTGGTTACACCGGTATGAATGAATTATTTCTGGTATACCAGATTTTAACATAGAACACAATGCCAATATTGTATTAAAATATTAATTCTACTTTGGATGTTTATATATCTGACGTGAATTTCTATTCACTGCAATTTGTGTAGACCACACAATTTATTAAAAGGTTGAATTTTAATAATTTGCATGGTTAACTTTATTGACGAAATAACGTCCCTGTAGTACGATGTAGCATTGAAGGATTTTTCTTTATTAAATAATAATAGCTGTTCGAGACGGTAGACGTGAAATTATTTAAAAGCATTGAATATTCGAATTTAAATTATTTACCTGGCGTTCTTGATGTTCAATATTTCATCAACATATCGATTCGCGAAAATCTTAATGCGACGCTATTCCAATTCTGAACGAATAAAAATTTAAGAAATTTAGTACAAATCATCCAGCAAACACAAGTAACAATTATGTCGCAAATATATCGCGGTTATTTCTAACATAAATGTTACATAATTGTTACATTGTAATTTGCTGGGAATTTAATAAATACATTTCGTTATTTGTATTGTATATATTGTATCACATATTTATTTATAGTATTGTTTGAATATTTATTAGTAACTTTATTAAAGTTTGAAAATTTTATTGTACATTTTTTAATTTAGTGTCCCTGCATTACATTGCTGCGTTTTTAAAGGAAATTTCTCTTAAAAATATATTGCATTTCTTATCTATATAGGCTAACAAATATAATACATTCGAGTTCATGTGGCGAAACGAATTTCACATTATCTGCAAAATCATTATCGTCATGTCTAAAAAGAATATGATAAAAAGTCAACGAAGACCCTAACAAAACCTGGAAAGCTTCACCAGACGAAAAGGTAAAAGGGAGTGACGTCGGGTCATATTCCCGCTGGAGTAAGTATTATTATTATGCACTAGTCAAAAAATCCACTAAAAGTGATGAATATTAAAAAATTTGTTACACAATTTGTTAATTCTGCTATATGAAACGATCATTTAAAACTCACAACTGAAAAACTCGAATAATTCAATATTGATGGAAATGACAACAACAATACGAAGTATTTTCATGACTTTACGCCATCTTATTTTAAAAAGTTTTTGTGTTTTTATTTATAAATTCGGAACGATGATGTAGATTGAAATTAAAAATAATTACAAGACAACAATTATAAAACGTCACTCTTTAGCAGAGTCAATGCATATAGTCAGTGGGGCCGAAATTTGATTTTCTACATTATCACCTGAGAATGACTACACTTGTCAACTTTGAAAATTTCATAGTATAATTCATTTATCGAGTGAATCCTAGATAAGGAAATTGATAATTTAAACAATCGTTTTAAAAAATTACTATAGATGTGCGATGTCCTGGATCTCATCACCGAATATTTCAAGATCTACAAAAGTACAATAAAAAGTACAATAAAAACGGCAGGAATATTCTTTATAATAGAAATCCAGATAAAAGTTATTCCTTTTTACATTACATTTTTTAAATAAAATTTAAAACAATTGTAAAATAAATATTAATGAACCAAATTACGTTTAACAGAATTCGTTTGCAAATTTGAATGAAATGCAATAATAAATGTTAAATTTTCTAAAATTGTACAAGGAGGGGGAGGGTGACCTAAACAGGTGATTTTCATTAAATGTAAATATTATCACGACCAGAAAACTATGTATTTCCAAACATCGAAAAATTTTTTCCAACTTCTTTACAGTTCGCCTCAACAAGAATCTCCCAATACGTCGGAATTCGATATGGCGTAATATTGGTAGTATATTGCCTCAACTGGGACAACCGATTATGTAAAATGATGAGTGCTCGTTCACGAGGATGATATTTTACGAGCGGTTTTTCTGGAAAGAACGTAGACTTTATGTCTTATGTCTAATAAACGGGGTCGATGTCCCGTCTTACCAATTTACGCGATTGCATCGGGCATCTCGTGTATGCTTGATCAAAACTGCTGATGATGCTTAGATAGCGACAACGCGTAGGCGCGTTACGTTTAATGGGCATGTGACTAGACAAGCCCTATAGTCGTAGGTCCTCACAAGCTCACAGAAGAGCTAGTGCCCAATCTGGGCCAAGTGGTTCTTCCTGTTTTTGCGGTAGTGCACATTATAGGCCATTGTCGCTTAGCGTGCCTGTCAGTCTTGGGAATAATTTTCTTTCCCGTCAACTCGTCAATTATCACTTTCTCGACGGAAAATGGTCGGAGGCGGCTTCATTTATTACCAAGAGGCGCAAATTAAATGTACTACTTATATATATTTTTTTTACCATTTTTGAATTTGAATGAATTTCAGATAAAATTTTTAATCTGGAATTCATGATGAATTGACACGATGCAATATTCAACTCCGTTGATCAAGACATGAAGTTTGCAGAAAAATATTCAATCCGCCCGAATCCACTCTATTAGTTTCAATGAATTCATCACGAGTCTACAATATATTTTAATCCGTTTTTATTCGCGCTTCGAAACATAATGAATCTAAAACTTTTTCAAGATATATTTTCAGATATCACTAGTCCTAATTTTTAATCCGAACGAATCTGGAATTCACCTGCGAAAAGTGTCAATCTGGACTGTTCCGATTACTTTTAATCCATGCTCTTTATTACGAATTCCGATAGAGTTTCCAATCCTTCTGAATTCCAATCCTTTTAAACTTGAAATGAAATTTTTATCATTTCTGTCTACGGTATTCCAAGATTTTGTAATTCTTCTTAATCCACAAAAATGTATATAATTGAAAAACATAATCTAAAAGAGTTTCGAATTCATTAGGATTCAACGCCAGGACAAAAATTAATTATAGAACAGTGATGTAAAGGTGACATGGATTCATTTGAATTGAATGCATGTTCAGAAGGATTAATAACTTTACCTGAACACTCTATAATTTAAATGACCAGCAAGAGAAAAGAGGATTCAAGAAGACCTAAAATTTTAAATTCTTTCAATTCGTCTGAATCCAGTTTCTAGACTTTCAAGGAAAGAAAAGGCATTAAAAAAGATTCGAGAAAACAACATTGAATACTTTTGAATAATTTCTAATTCTTTATATCTGTTGAATATTAACCTAACCTAATCTTCAAGTTCATTAAGGATACAAAAGTAAAAGTGTTATTTTTCGAAAATTCAAAAGCATTCGGAATAGATCAATTCACATCAAGAAATTGAATTCAGGCATCAACGATTGAATTCTAATGGATCGAAACAAAATTATTTCATTGCTTTTTCTAAGGATGAACTCTTTTAGAGGTTAGACTGTGTTTACCAACAAATGAGTGGAAGATGACAAACGATTAAGGAATGTTTGATCCTACAAAATCGTTTTTTTTTTTGTCGGTTTACGAGCTGATGTGGAGTATCACACACATGCGACTTATATGAGGAGATCGTACGGGTTCAAGCACCTCTGATTAAGCATGCACGGGCGGCATAGGTAAGCAATTATCGCGGACATTCCGAGCAGTAGCAGACGGTTGTCGAGACGCACAAGGACGCCCAGCCGGCAAACCCCACCTCCCACGCCGTGCAATGAGACCCATGAAAACGGCCTTGCCGAACAATTAGCCACGATCGAGTGCAATCGAAGAGCCCCTTTGATCCCTTGCTGTTTTCATAGTTATTGTTGTCAGAGTGAAGTAAAAAAAAAAAAAAAAAAAATATGACAAGAATAACGTAAAACTTCTCCATTCCTATCAATTTATCATTTCGAAAACATTTTGCGAGACGTATTTAAGTGCCAAAGTCCCGTAATGAACTGTGCGGAATTTTCTGCGTCTGGTATACGAAGGTGTCGGAATTAAAAACAGTCAGTTGAACGTGAACCATCGAGATGATGCAAAATGACGATGCAAGAGATCAGAACGGTACGTTGAATGCCGAAAATGTTAATTCGAAATGAGTGACTCCGAAACCTGTTCATCGTTCATTACTACTGAAACGTCTCAGTCCGCAACAAGGAGTCGATGATAAGTCCTCAGGAAGTGTTAAAGTCGCTCGAAAAAAATATTCCCTTTACTCGAATTTTCTGATATCCACTCGTTGAATCGATTCGATATTTATCGACATCCTCTTCATTTCACTTCAACGCCGTCATTTCCTCATATATATATGGCAAAAGAAGACAGCATCCGCGCGTAAAAAATCTTGAAATCCATTTCCGATAAGTCGTGTACCTCGATAATAAAAAATGTACGTTTTTTTTTCACTCTTTCACCAAGGGCGAAGTACCTGGTGCCCCCCTCCCCACGTCATCGGTGACGTTAAAAAAATGTTGGTCGTTTTACGGATATATTTTTCCACGTCAATGACTCATCGGAATGTCGAAGGAGTAATCCGACTCGGGAACAAAAGGCCGCCGCACTGTCAGCGAAATACCGTTTCCATGCATCGTAAGATGTGCATCCGATCGGCGTATATATATATATATATATATATATATATATATATATATACCACAGAGTCTCGCCGACGATACAAAGACACCATCAGCCCGAGTTGTGTCTGTCGGACGACGAAAGACATAACAAACCAAAGTGTTGACAGATCAAGTGTCGATGCGACGCGAGCCTCGATCCTAGAGAGTATCCATGATATACATAATTTTCAGGGCTTTGACATCTTCTAAGACTGTACGTGTATATATGTAGATTATACGTATATGTAGATTATACATACATGTAGCTTATACATATGTACGTTTTAGATACAGTTATAATTAGTAAACATGATGATTTTGATATCAATTAAGGACTAAATTTTAGCATAAAAATCTCATCTAATTTCAGACTTTTTTTAATGTGTGTGTCTCTTTTGTGTTGACAATTACATTTATTTAACACATTACTAACAGATCCAAGTAAGTTGCGACGGACGAAGTGGAAAAGAATTGATTAATCGATATACGATTCTAAAAAGACTTTGATTTTTACGTATGTGTTATTGAATTCGGAATTTGGAAAAGTACATTTTTTCTTGACCACTATTAAATTAGTATACCATAAATGTTAGTTTCTATACTGGTCTCCATTCAAAAACCCTAGTAGAAAATGAGTCCAGTTTTTAGCTAGTTTGAAGAAATCTTTTTTTCTCTCCAGTTTGCTTCTTTCCCATGTTAAAGGTATAGAGGATAACTGGGCACCCAGACAGCATCAATGGTAAAAAAGAGGACGCAATGTAGTCATAAAGTGCTCTTTAAGTCCTCTTATGCACCGATTTCGGAGCTCTTTTTTAAAAGTCGTCTTAAAGAGCTCCGAAATCGGTGCATAAGAGCACTTTATAATCACATTGCGTCCTCTTTTTTACCATTACTGTCTGGGCAGTGTAACAGAAAACTGGACAGATTTCTACCATCATGAAAATGTAGATTTAGTTTATGTATATAGATATTGGGACTGAAGATAAACAAATTTAGAATTTCTACTCGGTTACTGGGTTGAAATGCATTTTCTATCGTTTCATTCAGGTTTTGATGTCGCAATTTTCCACGTTTTACAATGACGTCTACTTACATCATTTACAAGATAGTAATGATAGCGCGATTGGTTGACAATAAAGAAAAAACTAGTTTGACATTGATGATGTCTAGTTACTTTTATAAATTCGGTTTTTCGGAATTATTTTAAATAATTTTTTTTTTTTTTTGGGGAAAATGCAACATGTTGAAAATACTGTTTGATCTAACGGCAGTGCTGTACTTTCTTTATTATTTTTTTTATGATTATTTTTATGATTTGTACTTTTCTATGTTTCTTGATGTAAGTAGTTGAATGTAATATAACTTTTTTTTTTTAATAAATGTATGAATGAATAAGACATTATCGGTAAACAGTTATTTCGAGACAGACATCAGTTTATATGTTTGATATTTTTTCATAAAACATTATGTATGTTTTGCTTACTCGAGGAAATATTTCTTGCTGAAAATGCATATAGGTTTATCTTATTAATGATTGGTTTAAAAAATCAATTTTTTAATGCGACGCTTCTGTAAGATTCATTTTCTTTTTCTCAGGACGTATTAAAGGTAAGTTTCGAGTAGGGAACAAAAAATATAAATGATTGCAAAGAATTACATATATTTTATATATATATATTTTTTTTTCACTTGGAGTAAATTGTCAATGAAATTAAAAATGATTCATTATGATGAATCTTTCACGGTCCAAGTCATTAAAAAACTATGTTTTATAAATGAATATTGTAAAACAAGTCATAAATAAATAAATAAATAAAATCTTTGTGTCCAACGTTTCGGTAGACTGAGCTATCATCATCAGGGACAATTTCAGTGACAATTTCAGGGACAATTCAGGGACAATTTATTTATTTATTTATGACTTATTTTACAATATTCATTTATAAAACATACTTTTTTAATGACTTGAACCATGAAAGATTCATCATTTTTAATTTTATTGAAAAAATATAAATGATTTTTTGGTCCAACTCAATTAAAACTAGATCATTGGACACTCGTCCATGACGTAGATTGGACGTCCAACGGACGTATATTGTTGTGCTGATTGTCAGGGTACAGTTTGTGAAATGTAATATGACAGTCTCTTTCGTAACTGCAAAAGTCGTGTTGCAAGAAATCTTATCAACTTCTGATAAGTGCTTTTATTTCTTCCATCAACAGAGTTTAGTGGACGTCTCGCGAATAAATTTATTATCCGTTAATTGTGGTCAATAAAGGACAATGAAAGCTTAAACCTTAACACAAATTGACGCATGGCCTGAAATATTCAAGAAACCATGAATCGAAAATAAAGTGTATTATCGTGGTTTGATTCGGTATATGTTTGACCATCGCACCCTCTGCGCGTCGTGCAAAAACAAACACTGCCACAATCTGTGACTATATATATATAATCGCGCAATTATGGCAGACCCATTGACAAACACGACGGTAAACAAAATGAACCAGACGAGCAAATAGGCTTTGAAGTTTATTTCTGGTTTTAAAGACCGGTGATGTAATAATTCGTGGTCGACGTGGCAAGTGTAACGGAAATCACCGAGGCGGATGTCTAATAGTATACATGCTCCTAAAATAACCAAACCACGAACAACCCAATTCCGATTTAATCGATTTCCGCATGCCGCTATATACTCCAGTACTTATAAATATACGTTATTTACGGTCGCCATCGATGTACAACGCACATAAAAGTATTTTTGCGCATCTTGTGTACATTTTGTCGTTCGACAACAATACGAAGTACGATCAGACATTTTGAACTGTTTACATTTAAAACGATGAGATAAAGCCATTTATTTTTATTATTCAGAATTACTTTTATTTATTTATATTTTTGCTGTATCTGTATTATAGGATTAATCAGATTTCGCGATTGCCGGCAGTGCGTAAAAGTCTACTTTGCACACGTATTTATAAAAATATTTTTAACATTCGTAAATATAATGTCACGATGTATCAATCAGCATTCAATATTTTTGAAGACGATTTTGAATTTCGATAATGTAATGGCAAACAACTTTAGTTAAAGCCTCTCGAGACAAACGTATAGCCTTACGTTTTTATCGAATAGCAAAAACTATTTGGCATTTTGAAGTTTGTCGTATAATTTGCAAAAGATATTTAATGAATCTTGATTATGACGAAGTTGCGGATACTTCAAAATCCTGAAATAACGAATGGACTCCCACGCGAGTGATCAGTCACGTACATATAAAATTCCGTCTCTTTAGAAATAAGTCGCGGTTGATTCTATATCGTGTCTCTCTCTCTCTCATTCGGACACATTCATTCAATAGGAATTTCATCAACCGCAATCATACGTATATTATGTGTATTTGGAATGGGATTCTCGAAAGTGGACTTTCGCGTAATACATAGGCGTGTGCTGCAGTGGCGAAAAATAGCACGTGTGGGTGTTTGATGCTCATTTGAGAAAAATAAGGCGGAATCGCTGCCAAATAGCGGCTTGAATGCAGCTGACTCACTATTACTACTATTAGTGTATAACGTCGTCGCGATGTCCTTGTAGGCACATAATCTCACTATTGTTTATTGGATTTTAATCCAGTGATTTACGTTCAAATTTTTCAATGATGGACTGGACAAATTTTAATGGGAATTCTCAGAAACTCCATATCACATGTAAATTGATGAGGTTTTTGTTCAGGCGTAAAACATTTATTATGTAAATAGAACAAATTTTTTGAAATCCTAATGAATTTTACTTTTGAAGGATAGTATATATAGTGCTAATGTAAGTTTTTATGATTGGTGAATAAAAAATGTTGGATCGTCTAATAAATTCTAAATGTAATCACTGAAGTTATGAAAATTTATATAAATATAGGAAAATTGAGTTTTATTTTATAAAGTGAATATGCTTGTATATATAGAGTTGAAAAATAGACTTTATATACGAGTTCGACGTAATGTCATGCTGTTATTTCATTTATATAAGAATTATTTTACTGTCCTTTCGTTACTACAACAATAGATTTATAATTCGAGATTTTACGAAAATCTATACACAAGGAATTTCACGGAAATTCTTTATGGAAATCCATGAGCAAATGTATGAAAACCAGCGAGGAAGTTTGTAAAGATCTATAAGAGATCTTATGAGAATCAACAACAAATTTTATATAGAGATTTTTAAAGCGTTTATGACAATTTATGACTTATTTTATGGAAATCCATGAGAAGCAATGTGGAAATCCACGAGCGTTCGTGAAAATCATTAAGAGAGCAAATCTCCTAAAATCCATAAAGGATTTAAGGAGTACATGCCAATTTACAGCGCATTTTATGGAAACCAATAAAAATATTATGGAAATTTACGAGAAGTTTTTAAAATTCATGAGCGATCGTAGCCATCCTTAGGTGATATTCCATGACACGGTTAATAGAAAGCAAGAAAGGCATTACGAAAGTCGATGAGAAATTTTAATGAAATCGACGTCTGTTCACACGGAGACCCTCAAGAATTTACAATTATTCATGAAGGATTTTATGGGTGCCATATGTTGTTTATATCGACTTATGGCCTGTATTATGGAAATCAATATCCATACAAGAATTTATGGAAATCTATTGTATTATTATCGGTGCTTTATGGTATATCGATTCATGGCCTGCATTATGGAAATCAATAAGAAATATTATGGAAAACCATGAGAAATTTTCATGAAATTCACATAGGTGTTAATGGCGATCTGTAAGAGAGTTTGTAAAACTCCATACATTATTTTATCAGATCCTTAGGGGAGTGCTTCTGAAATTATGGCCTGCATTATGAAAATCAATAAGAAACATTATGACAGTCCACCAGAAATTTCACAAGATTATACTGGCGTGCATGGAAATCCATAAAAGAGTTTATGAATACCCTGGTAGAAATGAAAACATTAGCCAATTCTTAGACAGTTCAGATATTTACCATGTTAAAGGCATAGGAGAAATGGATAGTGTAAGAAAAAAATGGACAGATTTCTACTAGGGTATACATACAAGAATTTATGGAAATCCATTGTATTATTACGGGTGCTTTATGGTGTTTGAATCGATTCATGACCTGCATTATGGAAATCAATACGAAATGTTATGGAAAACCATGAGAAATTTTCATGAAATTCTCATAGGTGTTAATGGCAATCTGTAAGACAGTTTGTAAATCTCCATAAATTATTTTATCAGATCCTTAGGGGAGTGCTTCTGAAATTATGGCAGATATTATGGAAATCAATAAGATACATTATGGAAAATCAATAAAAATCATTATGACAGTCCGCGAGAAATTTCCCAGGAGTATAATAGCGTACATGGAAATCCATAAAAGAGTGTGTGGATATCCATACAAGAATTTATGGAAATCTATTGTATTATTACGGGTGCTTTATGGTGTTTGTATCGATTCATGACCTGCATTATGGAAATCAATACGAAATGTTATGGAAAACCATGAGAAATTTTCATGAAATTCTCATACGTGTTAATGGCGATCCGTAAAAGAGTTTGTAAATGTCCATAAATTATTTTATCAGATCCTTAGGGGAGTGCTTCTGAAATTATGGCAGATATTATGGAAATCAATAAGATACATTATGAAAATCAATAAGAAACATTATGGAAAATCAATAACAATCATTATGACAGTCGACGAGAAATTTCACAGTATACTGGCGTACATGGAAATCCATAAAAGAG
>JAPYZR010000805.1:0-39488 GCA_030522945.1 Trichopria nigra | reverse complement strand
TACTTTTATTGTTGCAAAGCTCAGTCGGTAACTGTTCTACTTTAGAACCCTCTTAAGGTGGATCTAAAGTAGAACAGTTATCGACCGAGCTTTTCAACCGTAAAAGTACGAATAAAAAGTGATTGAAACATTTTTTCAAAATTCGGGCTTTGGAAGGGTGATTTTACATAGCATATTCAATCCTCAAAAAAATATCGCTAAAATTGGTTCAAAATTAAACGAGAATTATCCGAAATGAATTATTTTCTCTTACCAGCAACAAAAATAAATTATTTCGGATAATTTTCGTTTAATTTTGAAACAATTTCAGCGATATTTTTTTGAGGATTGTACACATTATGTAGAATTACCCTTCCGAACCCCAAATTTTGAAAAAAACCTTTCAATCACTTTTTATTTATACTTTTTTTGGTTGAAAACTTCGGTCGGGAACTGTTCTACTTTAGAACCTTCTCAAAATCTCAACTATTCATGCTAAATTATAAAGTAAAGTAAATTATTCAACTAAGCTAAACTATTTCAGATATCTTTCGTGGTTAAATGAACACCAAATGAACTCCAAAATACTCCAAAGTAACATCAGAATTATTTCAAAGTTCAATCTGTACCGTTCCTTCATAATCTCGATATTTAAAAACAATTTTTTTTTTTTTTTTAATTTATCAGCTGTAAATATACCGATTAGTATATCTTCTTCTGACTATATATATATATTTCTAAAAGATTTATGTAATGTTCGGTTAAAAAACATTTTTGGTATATACAGTTGACAAGAAATTAATGTACACACGATATGTTGCACGTTGTGACGAAGAACAATTATTTTCCTTCTGTATTTTGATTATGTGTTTACATTTATAAAATTACCGAATATGAACGACACTTGATTTCTAATGACGACTATAATCCGGCTGTTACTTCATCAGATATATTTTTCAATGATAATTTTGAATTACATTTCTCGTACTGCAAATCGTCAATAATAAGAACGCGAAAATTTGGACAACTCAATTGTCCATTTATGATTTTTATTTTTCTTAGTTGTTTTGATTTATCTAATCAAGTAACAACCGCTGTAAAATACACTGTAATAAAAGATGGCGAGTCAACATTCCTTTATGTCGGGCACAATAAAATCGTAAACTTGTCTTGTATCGTAATTTATCCTTTTCTCTATCCTGCATTCGAAAAAGGACATAATATAAGTTCAAAGTCAACGTTTTTATGGCCCACCTTGCCATTTGACTCCAGTAGTACTTTGTAGTCGTAAAAGTAGCGCGTAAAACTCACATCGACGAAATAAAATCGTGCAAGTAATATGTTTTGCCGTAAAGACATATGTTTAACACCGTCTTTATAATGATAATTAAAGACATCGAGGCAAACTAGGTGAACGGGATTCGTAGACGAAATAACAAGACAGACTATTGCACATCAACACATATATTTTGTTTGTCTGCAGTTTGCATACATACGATAAACAGTACATTGTAATGCGCTGCGTGCACGCGCAATTGTGGTACTCTAGAAAATCGCATTATTCGCTACTACAGTCGCTAGTAAACGTATTTTGTTTATTTTTTTGTTTTTTGTTTTTATTTTTTTGTTTGTATCAAGTCCTCAATCGCGGTCGTACAAGAGTCATAAATAACAAACGGGGCCGTACAAAAGTAGGTGTGAGACTTCGTTCTTTCATTGGTTTACGACTGTTGTTTGGGGCACGCGTACTTTCGGCGCGGTGGTGCCTTCAGGCAACGTGCGAATCGAAGTATCGCGACAAAATTCGAGAATGATCCTCAGAAAAAAACAACAATCCCCTCGCACCTTGCCTGACGTCGACGCTCTGAAAACACCGGCGAGTATACGTCGACGTGCAAACAGCTATAGCAAAGACATATTCTACTGTACCCCTGTATTGTTATTTTTTTTTTCTTTCAATTTCATCGAATTTCCAAGTAAAAACGACCTTACAACTTTCATGAGTCCCCTGGCGTCCGAGCCGTTTCGCTCGACGAGAGGGCGGTGAAAAAACAAATTGCTTCGAAAGGGGTTCCTCTGTTCAAAAAATAAAAAAACAACTACGATCGTCCGACGCTCGCGCCGATCATCGCACAATACTCGCGTCGAAAGAGAATTCGCTCCCGAGACGGACAGATTACAAAAACTGTCCCGAAATAACGTTTTCTTGTCTCGTTCGGAAATTTAATTCCAATTAAATTCCACACAAGGCAAGTAACAACGTCGCGCTGACGAATTCCCCTTCAACGCATCAAGTCGCGTGTCATCGGTTCTTTTTTCTTTTATTTTTTTTTTTTTACAAGTATGTACAAAAAAGGTGAACGCAGCCAAGGGCTCAAAGGTCCATCGCTCACGTTTACAAAACAAAAATCTCCAGAAGCGAGTGAAACGCGATTTCCATTCGACTTTTCGGATATAGCGAGTGTGTGGTTCCTATACTTTGGGCATGCCTTTTCTACCGGACAAATGAAAAACCAAAAAACCCCCTCTCTCTCTCTCTCTCCCTATCTCTCTCTTACAGTCTACGATTAAACTTAAGGCCAACGAGTTTTCCGTATTGCTCATCATGACGAACGGCAAGAAAACGTTCGATTTCTCATAAAACTGCCGCACGGTTGAAGGTCAAGGAAAAGAACAAAAGCGGAGATAACCGCCTAGCGATGCCCCAATCTTCACAGCTGTATGTGAATTGTGCGAAAATGCGGTAAAGGATTTCCAAAGGAACACAAAGAGAGGTTGTTTGCTAACGACCCTTATGCAGGATCTTTCAATTACACAATTTTCTTCGATAATATTATAATAATAATAAGAATAATAATAAGAATAATAATAATAATATTAATATACATATATATACCATACATATATGTGCGAATGCTTTTATTTGAATGTAAAAGCGGATGCACATATAAATATACTTATATATATATACATACATATATATATATAATACATCATATAATATATACACATATACATAATGTACAGTCGACCCAGCGATGGGTTCTAAATATTCCGTTACGTTTATTTTATAATACAATGATATAAAGTAGGGGGAAAAAAACGTAGTCGAAGAACGGAAAAGTACAAGCGTAGTCCTCGGAGTATCCAGACCGCCAAAGCAGAAAAAGAAAAAAAATTGAAAAAAAGAAAACTGAAAAAATGAAAAAGAAACGAAAAAGAAACGAAAAAGAAAAAGAAAAAAAATGAAACAAACGGTAATGTACATGTTGCAACAATCGGCGCGGTTGAATCGGCTCCGGAAAGCCCCACGCTTCAAGAAGATAATGAAGAGAAGAACAAGTCAGGGTGATCGACCCCAAGTACAAACCCGCGAAGGGCACAACAAATCATCATCGCTGCCATCGCCGAACGATTTTTCGCGATCGCCATCGTCGTTCCTCTTACAGACTCGTTAAAAATGCATTGTTTGTTTGTTTTTTTTTTTATCGTACATACTCCGCATATACTTATGTACAAAGAAACCAGTACGCCGACTCGGTAAAGACGGGACTGCAGACCGAGCGAGGCCGACGAAAGTCGCTACAGGGCGAAAGTCGCGTCCAGAAAATTCTCGGGATAACTTTCTCGTCGTGACGAGTGTCGACGCGAGTGCAAAAGTTGCGTTCGGCGCCATTCGAGAACGGGTCGCTCTCGGCCGAACCGACAGGACATTTCCTTCATCCCCGTCGCTGCGTCACCGAACAAACGTTTTGTTTGGACGAACCTTCACGGTTCCTCCAAAATACACCCTGGCACCCCAGGATTAACAATTTGAGGCTCGGCCCTGTCCATGCTACAACGGCCCTTTAAGTCTCTCGTTCCTTTTTGACCTTCAGTCCCGTACTACCCGTGTCCTCGCCCAAGATCGTCGCGATTTCTCCCTGCATGAAGGCCCATGGGACTTGACTGTTGGCCAATGGACACTTCTCCCCGCTCGGGCAATACACCTGCAACGAAAAATCGATCTGTTAGCGCGTACAATCGGAAATCCTACTTCAAACTACTTGGTATACGATTTCTGGGTTCTCCGACAAAATGAAAACGTCCATCGGATTGAATCGAATTTACAGACAAGATGGTCGGATGACATCTCATCTTCAGAGCTGGCATGTATTTCAATTTGCTTCGTCAGGACCAGTATATGCTCTGATGTCATTTGTTTTAGTTTCCTACACTCAACCAAGATTCGGAGCTTCTACTGGACCTGACGGCGCAAACCGTCATGTTTGCAAAATCTCAACAAAGTTCAGCTGAACTCTGTGATCCTCGGACCGTCTACATTTTGTTTCATCAAGAAGCCGCGACGTATATCAGACATAAATGCTGAATATCTCACCTCTGATCCCGCACCCTGACGTTTTATGCTATCTCGACTGCACGGGAAGCAGAACTTGTGGTGAGGTACACTCGGACACTGGACGAAATGCGTGTCCTCCAAGCGTTCTTGACACAGCGTACACTTCAAAATTGGCGACGTGACAGGCTCCGCTCCTGCAACTTGAGCGACTGCTCCCTCCGTCGAAGTCGTCACCGTCGTTGACGAAACATGTCGAGATCCACTGGGCCTTCTGCCTGCCGTGCCTGAAAGGAAACGTTAAACGAAAAGTTAAAATCATGAAGCGTTGGTGAAAGCTTGGGTGTCATTGTACAAATCTTGGTCTGAACTTGTATACGAATTACAAAAAGAAAAACAAAACTGTTGAATGGTTTGATTTAATCTAGTGGACATTGTAAATTATGATGGGCTGACTACAATTGTCATGTATACAGATGATGAAACCGTCCAAAAAAGAAAACATAAAAAGGGTGGGTTTTATTTAAAACATCTACAAAACTCATTAAACTATTCAGTGTCTTTGGTGTCAATATTGTCAAGTGGATTTCAACAAGATAAGAATGACGTACTGCCAACAGACCCGGGGGATTTATTTCTTCTACTCGACTTTTAACATGCAAACATCATAAGTTGAAGGAACTACAGCCCCTCTTTACTACTCCTGGGTCATAATAAACTGCAATGTACCTGAACTGTTGGGGCTGTGCTGCGGACCCCTGGATGCGCTGCGTTGCTGGGCATTTGCGGTGGTCGTTGGTGGACTTCTGCTGGTCGGACTCGGATTGCTCGGCAACTGAGGTCCTGGCTCGGGAGACGTTAGGTTGTCAGCTACTGACATTAAAGCGGCCATGGGGGATGGACCACTGCCTGCGCCCTAAAACGGTACATTACACATGAATTATGTTACATTTTTCATCGTGGACCTAACGATTAAACCTCAAAACGTTTATTTGCCATCATGAGTAATATATTTGAAAAAGCTGATTGCAAAATAACAAAAAAAAAAAAAAAAACGGAAAAAAAATATTTTGATCCCTTAAAACTTTCAAGTTCTCAAACCGGGTAGCGCGACACTTCTCCACTTTTGATACGACGACATCGTTCGTGCATTTCTGTCGAAAGAGCAAGATTACGGTATCGTATTTTCCTCGGGATTTTTATAATAATAAGCGCCTTACGTAATCGTGAGTATTTATCAAGAACGTGACATTTTTAAATCCTCGAACAGAGTATATCTTATCCAGAACACTGTACGACGGACGCTCGACCACAAGATTTCGTCGATAAGGGTGGAAAGTTATCCTTATCAGTTCTTTAACAAGTTCGTCGGTTAGGGTAAATAATGAACGACGTCTACTTTTCTTTACAATTCAATAACTGTTCTTTCGTGCATTTTGTCAAAAATAGAAAAAATACGGAAGACTCGTATTATCATGTTTCACTTCCCTTCACTTTAATCAATTTTGTAGAGTGGTTTGCGCTATAAAAGATTTCGAAGGTTGAGTAAGTAATTTTTTTTTTTCAAGAAAAATATTTCTAGACCTTATAAAAGCATCAGAGGCGAAAGTTGGCGAAACTGACGGCGGAGGCGCGCGAAAGAAAAAAATATAAAGAAAAAAAAATAAAGAAAAAAAAAACATTTACTGGAATACATACTAACCTGGTGATGAGCGGGTTGCGTATTGTCTCCGGCATTTTCCTGTGGCGGTGGGGGTGGTGGTGGTGGCGTCGTTCGCGGACGGAGCGGAGAACCGCCTCCGTTGCTGGCGACATTTGCGGGTGCTAGCGGCATTGTTGAACCGACGTAAGCTCCTGAAATGATAGAAAACGTCAATCATACCCATTGTTCCTTTTCCGTCGTCACCGGAAACGTGCACGACGGAACGCAACGAGTCCGTTTATATTACGCGAAAAATTACGTTCTATAGCGCGACAAATTCTACGTCTATTTGGGATATACCACGACTAAATATTTCAAAAAAAGATTTCAAATTTTTATCGTTAAATTGTAATTCATATATGGAAGATTTATTTGAATATATTGTGGTATTGTTTTTTAATGGTTTTTGACTGTTTTTTTACTGTTCTTTTACCGGTTTTTACTGTTTCTGACTATTTCTAACTGTTTTTAACAGATTTTGTTACTGGCTGATAGTTTTCTTATTGTTTTTCGTTATTTTTTTTTTGCATTTTGGACTGTTTTAAACGGGTTATGACGTTTTAACCATTTCCCAGTAGCTATTTAAATGTTTCCATTCTTTTAAACTTTTGTTTACCATTTTTAAGTTGTTTTTGGCTGTTTTTAAACTAGGTTTGACGGTTTTATGGTTGTTTTTGACGGTTTCTGACTGTTTTTCGTAATTTCTTTTCTGTTTTTTGCTGGTTTTAATGCATTAACCATAGTCGAGCAGCTTTTTAAATGTTTATATCGTTTTTAACTTTATTTTACTGTTTTTAATCTGTTTTTAGCTATTTTTAAATTGGTTTTGACTATTGTTTAAACTGTTTTCTACTATTTCACGGACAGTGTGTTCGATCGTTTTTGGTGTTCAACATTGCAAAAGAAGTTAGAACTTATAATTAATTATGGAAAGAATGACATAAATAGGGTTATTTATTGAAAAAAACTATCGATAAGAATCGACGAATCATATGGATTAAATTAAACCCAAAACATTTCCTACCGAAACTTTATTTCAACATCCATATAATAGAAAATACGATTTGCGAGCGATTTGACATGAGTAACAGATGACGTCACATGATATCCTTATCCATTCAAACTGCGCATATTAAAACATTTTTTTCATATTTGTCAGCAGCATTACATTTGCTCGACATATTAGACAAAAAATACAATTGAGAATTGAGATTTCGGAAAAATCATTCTAGCTGGCTTTTTATCGATCATTCAAACGAAACCAACAATGTATATATGGACATTGTATTATATTGCACCGTGTATTTCTAATAAGACACAAATTAAATAAATTTTGAATATTTTCCAAATCTGTGAAAAATGATTCATTAATTCGAAATCTTTAAAAGTGTACAATTATGTCATTGTTAGTCAATAATTATTAATTAATCCAAATCGAAATAAAAAAAATAAATATATGGAGAATATAAATTTTCCATATGTATACTATATTAAAAAAAAAAAAAAAAATGCATTTCCCGCCCTCGTCAAGAAATACCTTAATTCATTATGGACTGTATAGCTATTCTATCTTCTACTATTACAACTATTACAAATCTTAAGAAAATTACAGCCAATCTGAAAAAAAATGGCGCAGCAACATTTTCACGTCACTAATTGGCTAAAACTGCAGTAGTAGTAGTATCGCATACTTCCAGGTCGATTTCTCGCCACATAGCTGCTAAATATTTAGTGTAACCGTCGCGCCGTTAGAGCCGCGCGTTGCGCATTTTGATAATGTTTTGATAATGTTTACTACGCCTACGCTCGATTCACTGTACTACGTCGTAGTTTTGAAGAGTATTGCGGCGCAATGGCGGTCGAGGGGCGTTTAGCCCGATATATATATATGTATTGCGCATTACGGCCACGTGGTTTTGCATTTAGATCCGAGTCGAAACCAAAGACGACCTTCGTTCCAGGTCTCGAGTTCGTTTCGATTTCCTATTCCGGCCGCGTTCGCGCATTTTAATACCCTGCCCC
Organism: Trichopria nigra; assembly: GCA_030522945.1. NCBI lineage: Eukaryota > Metazoa > Arthropoda > Insecta > Hymenoptera > Diapriidae > Trichopria > Trichopria nigra. The sequence continues at coordinate 31,449 of JAPYZR010000805.1, read as the reverse complement.
TGATGGTGTCCCGGCGGTGTCCGTCATGACTGCCCATACGACGTTTTTGGAATACCAATTTACCCGATCGCAACTGATCTACATATACTATATAAGATGTGATAAAGGTTCCTTCCTCCTTCGCGAGAGTCAGCCTCCGGAGTTTTTCCATCGATTCGAAATCATTTTAGACGATTGAAAAAAAATCAAGTTCCTAAAGTGTCTCTTTGCGCCCTATAGGCACGAAAAACACTATTATTGAGTCTTCTCGCCGCTGCGAGCATCGTTATGGCTTTTTAAAAGAAGTACGAAACGTTGGAGTCCAACAAAAATAATAAAAGTTTCGTTATTGGTCGATTTCTAAAAAAAAAGAAGCATATATCGATGAATAATTCGATTCGCGCGCTCATTTGCATGTATATGCGCGCGCGCAAACTCCATCCAGTGAGTGAGAGAAAAACAGAGTTTAACCTCCGAGAAACGTGCAAATTTCGCAAGATGCCGTGCGATTTATCGCCGCGAGCGACCGTGTGACGGCGATGGTGGCGACTTATGTAATTCGTGCGCGCACACCGACGTAGATATACGTGTCGACAGTGACGTCACGAAGCGACGATCGAAACCGAGTACGAGGCACTATGTATATATAATATGTATATACGGTACGGTGCTGCTGCATCGTGTATACTCTCGAATAAATAAAAACTAGGTTACCATAATCTTCAATTGTTATACAAATAATTAAAAAAAAAAAAAAAAAATGGATTTCTTACTTTTTTATATCTTCTTTATAATTTGACAATGGTTTTTTTTTTGTAATTTGAAGATTTTTACCTTTTTATATTTCCATTTTTAATTTTAATTTTTCAGTTTTTGTACGTTTTTAAATATCAAACTTCGCGTTGCGACGAAATCTTGCCGCCATTTTGAATTTTTAAATTTGACGGACATAAGCGCAATCGAAACTTTCGTATAAACGAATCCAACATCTCGGTAGTTTTAAGAGTGACCAATTGGGAATCCGATCTTTGCGAAATTCGATTGGAATTAAAAATGATGGATTCAACATGTGGCGCAACAAATTTTTAAAATGTCGATTAAAATCAATACTCTTTTCTTTTGGTGTCGCTTATTGCACAGCTAAAATATAGAGAAAACGCTTTTCAAATGCAAATCGGTGAAATCAAAATGGCGACGGAACGTATCTTATATATGTCTACCACAATTTCGTGTAATATCGGATTTCAAAATTCGTCATCAGCGACATCTAGCCATTGATTGTTGTATTACTTGAACGCAAATAATATTTTTTAAGTAATTGTATCAATAAAAAAAAAATTACGCCTCTTTTTTCCTCATTTCTCTTTCACCCATTCTTCCTCAGTCTTTCTCATTCCATTTCATGTTCCTCGCTCTTTCTTTCTCATTCTCTTTCCTCATACATACTTTATCCATCGTTCGTTTTCGTCGATATTTCAGTGGTGGTGCGCGGGTTCCCTTTCTCTCATCGATCTCTCGCTTTTCTTCTTCGTCGCGTTATATATCACCAGTAACGCATCTATATATACATGCATAGCCGCACACACACGCACACACGTATGTATATATAGCGGCACTAACCGCGCGCTATCCTTATGTCGGCCATCCATACAGCGGAGAAAGGAACGGAACGGTCTTCCGTTTCTTCTTGCTATAGCGCAGAGCACGTGGCCGGCTGATGCCTGGAATAACCGTTGTCCGTCCGTCCGTGCGTCCTTCCGCCGTTTTGACCCGCGGCAATTGTACTCGGACTATGCGTTTCTGTCATGCTCTGCTTCAACATATACGTATATATATATATATATATATACGTACTTTCATCGACGTATATACGCACGCACAAAAGAATATTTAGAGCCATTTCTCATACGGAAACGCGGAAAGGTCCGAGGTGCGTATATATATATATATATATATATATGTGTTTATATACGTCGTCGACATCCATCGCCCGTTGAACTCGCCCGCACGCGGACATCAGGTGATTTTCCGGCGACCTCCGTCCGTAAATAACGCATACTCATTTTAACGAGGGACTCACGACCTACCCAGACTTTCGACGTATTCTCTCTCTTTTTAAAGGAGAAATCGTCATTTCTCTTTCGTCTTATAATTGTCTGTTTTCCACCCAGTAACCGAAAATGCATTGAAAGGTCAAAAACGAATTAAAATGGATTCAAGTTCAAGTGCATTAAAATGGATAGAAAATGAATCAATTTCAATACATTTGAATTCATTTTAATTCGTTTTTTGACCTTTCAATGCATTTCCGATTACTGGGTAATTGTGTCAGTTTTGAATGCTTTTCAATTCTTTTTTGATTACTGGGTGGTAATTTCAGAATTCACCGTCTTTTATCGAATCACCTTCTTGATTTGACGATATCAAGCGCAGAGATAACAATATACATCAGGAGCTTGAAATTATATATATCAATGTCCATTCTTTCGTTTATTTATCAAGTTTCTCGTCACCTTCGGTAATTTGTCGTATTCATCGTTCAATTAGCTCGCTACTCTTTTTCGATTAGTTTTGTTCATTTAGACATTGACGAATAACGAAGTGTTTATCGAAATTTCGATTATCTTTTCAGATTTTATCGATTTACCAGTTTTTTTTCAGTTTGTACAGACTTTTTTTTATCGACTTACACCAAATACCGACCCATTCTTATCACCACCGACGATAATGACTTTACTTAATCTTGACTTAATAATTGACGTAATTTCCCATCAACCAATAAGAAATGTAAAATGAAAAGGGCTCGATTCATTTTTCCGAATTTTCAGTGTATCATGTTACTATTACGTATATTATATTATCTTGATATAAATGGCTCAAAAAATGATCTAGAATTATCAGAGTAAGTCACATTTTTTGTTTACTTTTTAGGTTAGGAAATATTAATCTGCCATTTTTCAGATAGGAATCCGAAATTTTAAAGACGTCAAAATGAAATTCAAAGCAAACCAAATGAAGGAGTAAATCATGTCAAACGTCAGATTGGTTTTCTCTGATTATTCACAATTAATTTCAAACAAACTTCACAAACTTTCAGATCATCCATTATCTGCAAGTGCTTTATTTGTCATTAGCTTTTCCAAATGAAGACACTCTTAGAGTGTCGAATTCAACTAAATCCTATATATAATCAAAAAGTTGAATGTTCATTACATTCTATGCAATTAAATCCATTTGAATACAAAATTCAATAATTCTAAAAACTGTTTTTTTTTTTTTATTATTAATACGAATTTTCATTTTAATGCGTAATTTAAATTATACGTATAATTATTTTTGGATTAATTTGAATTGAAAATCATAGAATTTTATTTACGAGCATTAATAGTGGATTTAAATGTATTGAAAAGCATAGAATTTAATTTTTAATTATTCAAATATCGATAATGGATTGGAATGAATAAAAATGCATTCGTTTCGTCATTTTTTAATCCTTACCTTGTCCATTTCGAATGTTTTCAAATCCAAAAATAATTTAACTAAAATTACAAATGCATTTCAATCCAATGTTATTAATTAAAAATATTACGCTTGAATACGTGCAAATTTATAAAAAGTAAGAATTGAAAATTTATATAAAGCAGGGAATTTTGGTAATAAATGCTTCTCAATCATTTCTAAAACGTTTGAAAAAATTTTTAAATCTAGACAATATATATTGTAATGCATTTAAATTAAGAAATATAAGAAATCCTTAAAATTGCGGAACAAATATGGAATTCAGATGAATTGGAATGTTTTTAAATGTATTTTAAATTCTGAATCCATTGAAATTTATTATCGATTGTTGGGTATTATTCGTGGATTTGAATGCATTGAAGGATAGACATGAATTCGATTCGTCATTCCTGAATTCGTTATTACTTTAAATTCATATCAATACGTTTTCAATACAATGCTAAGGTACCACAGTGTCCGTCTTGATTAAAAAAAAAATGTCTATTAAACATCTCATTTATTAAACATCAAAATTGAAAATGGAGTGGTTTATGAAGGTAGCCATTGTGCATTGGATATTATGACATCACTTTAGAAGAGACGCTTCTAGACATCAGCAATCTGGTCACTCTCGGAATAAATGTTATTATTCACATTATAAGGACTACTTATATAGAGTCATGCCTCAGAAAATCTACTTTTATTGTCTTCCATTTTCCATCCGACATTTTTATTTTCCGATTCTTCCCACCAATCGTTTCACGCATATAAACGCGTAACAAAGTGACAATCTCCCATCTCCAGTTTATATTATTATAATTTCGTGCAGCCTTTTTACAATGCGCAGAGTTCGATCGTATCGAATTTTGCATATATATATACAATAATTATATAGCGGGCAACTATGAAAGTCTCGCGTGTTTACCAGCTCTCGAAAATTAATTACGTTTATATACCGACAGTTGACGTTTCACGCTCAAGTACACTGACATACACGCGAAAACTTGCATTATACATTTTTTTTACGAATCACTAAAAGAAAGCTTAAAGCGCGACATTAAATATATATCAAATGAAATCTTGATTGATTTTCATTGAATTAATGTTACTTTTCCATTTTTTTTTATTGATGTACTAACAATCTTTTTTGTAAAAAAAAAAAAAAAAAAAAAAAAAAAAAAAAAAAAAAAAAAAAAAAAAAAAAAAAAAAAAAAAAAAAAAAAAAAAAAAAAAAAAAAAAAATGTACATTGACGACATGTACTTGAAATTTTGTATCGAATGTATATCTATATGTAGAAAAATACATAGCAAGAGAGAGAGAGAGAGAGACGGAGCAAAACTTGTTTCTCGAGCATCACCGGTGCGGAAAAACCGGTAAGAATTCACGGAGGTCTCGAGAGCACGCCAGGGAGACATGTGATCCGTACTTTTCCGTGACGCGTATATATACCCGATATATATATACGATACGCTCGATCGCCATAGGACAACTGTACTCTCCCTCACCACACGCACACATATATTGACGCGGTCGTGCTCGCTTACGCGGCGTAAGCCCAGAAGTGGGCGAAACAAGTTGGGTCAAAGCCTTTTTTTTTTAGACATTTTTTAAAAAGTATATACAGACACTTTTTTTCGTTTTTGGACGCACCCAAAAATGATAAATGAAAATGGCGCCCAAAGCTAAGTGTAAAGCTTTTAGTAAAAAGTATAATATAGTGTCGGGATTCGTGAGAACAAGATATTGGCATAAGTTAGAATTCTTGAACTTCGTGAGTGCTCCGAGTTCGTCGAGTCAACGATCCGTATTCCAAGGATAACGTTATATAGCGAGAGGCGACTAGTAGTTCGTGGGATTGCACAAAGTGAAAATTTCAAAATTCAAAATGGCAAATCGCGAACATCACTTATGGAAATACATCGAACAATGATGACTAAATGCAAAATGTTGGATGGTTTTCGTTATGGTTGACGTTAGATATACTTTTTAAAAGTATGAGGACGACGAACATTCCGGAAAAGACAAGGAGCCATCATGTCCAGGTGTCATGGGAAATTGACAAAAACAAAAAGAAATGCGGAAATTTTTCGACTCCCAAAAATAAGGGAAACGCCCGCAATACATTTCCTCACTCGACACTTGGCAAAACGCCAACCATGTACAGCAAAAGATCAATAAACGCGAAAATTAACGGAACACAAATACCGAACAAAATGCAAAGCGTAACGAAACACGAAAATCGTCGACCGTGCTACCCTGGTCGAGAAGCGACCTTACTAAAGTTTGTCACCTAAAGTTCCTGATGGTTTACTCCTTTGCCATTGAGTCACACTATATACACTCGAGAGCCACTGAGGAAGTGAAAACGAAATCTGCCCTCCGAAACTTCCTTGCCGGATTCTTCGATCCTCCCAGCTTCCTTCCCCAAACAATCCTAATGTTTTCATGTTGTCTGTAGTCGAGACCAGAGACTTAAAATTTCCCCTCCATTAGTTCCCAGTTCGACAGGTACTAACAGCTATGCCATCAGGAGAGCCGGATTTTTTACGATAGTGGTGAAAGATTTTCCTAATTTAATAATTTAATGCGTGGATGAGCTTATCCCACCATCGTGGTGAGAAATCCCGCCAAATTGGCATCAGTGGTTCCTAAGCGTCCGGAATACGACGATAGGGAAGTGCCGGGAACCTCCAAGTCGAGGTTGGGTTTCCTAAAATGACGGGGCCGGTACTAATAGTGACGCCAGGACAGCGGGATTTTTTACGATAGTGGTGGAAGATTTTCCTAATTTAATAATTTAATGTGTGGATGAGCTTATCCCACCATCGTGGTGAGAAATCCCGCCAAATTGGCATCAGTGGCATCATAGGGAAGTCCAGGGAACCTCCAAGTCGAGGTTGGGTTTCCTAAAATGACGTCCCAGGCGGGAATACAAATCCGGCCAATCCAGAACTGTGATATCACAAATGTCGAGACTGGTACAGCATAGGAATTTATATCTCGATGATATTTCACAAAAAAAAAGAATGTGCAGATGCACCGATGACACTCGAATATTGTGATACCTGGAGGGGGGAGGGGGTCACCCTTCTATGCGGCTATTCGCTGCATGCACGCGGAACGGCGCATGCGCGATTATTCGTCACACGCGAGGTCGATGCAAACGAACGACCGATTCACGATGCATATATTATATGCAGGTCCATGCATATACGTCTGTGTATATATATTGATTGTGTCATTGTGGATTGGACGTACTTATAATGTTATTCCTTTCTATTTAGTTTATTATCTATGGCCCCCTCTTCCCCGACGTCTTTTCATATCTATTCATTGTTATCTATAATATCCTGTACAAAAATTTCATCAGATTGCCAGCTTAATTACAGCGAATTTATTTGTGAATTTCATTCATATGCGACGAGGTGCCAAATTTCCGTTTTGTTTTCCATGATTTCCCATACAATTTTTTCATCAAGTCTCATGGAATTCCCCCGGTTGTCTTCGCATCAACACAATTTGAAAAATGATTCCAAGACTTCAAATTTTAATCAATTAACGTGGAAAAAAAGGTGTCAAGTAATTTATTTTTTAATCGATTAGATAAGAGACGTGTGAACAAAATTAATGACGCGAGGCGGGAGACAGAGGTAGGTGCTCTAAAAGGATGAACCGACAAATGAATACATGCGCGTACGTCGATAGGTATAGAAAATGCAAAAGAGTTGAAAAAGCATCGCAAATATGAATCGCCAATATAGCGATAAATTATTAGGAATGTGTGCCGCAGTCACGCAATCGTCCGTTAATGGATGAGCGTTGTTATTGTCGTCGTACGCGCATGAGTCGTATGCGTGTTGTCTCGAGCGCAAATGTAATGATTCGTGTCAATGAACATCGAGTGTATTCGCGTAAAAGCGCGCAAAGCGAGTGTATGCAACGCGCATATAGCGAGCGAGTATATATTCGCGTGTTTGTGTCTGACACGCGAGCGCACACGCACATGTGCGAACATGCGTTTTCATGTACAGTATAGGGGATGACTCATAACGGCGCGGCAGCGGCACGACGCGGGCAAGCGCCAATCAGAGGCGTTCCTGAATGTCGTCTGTCGTCACGAGTCGCGCATGCGCAACGGCCGACGGAATTTCGTATATACCGATGCCGGCACGATCGTCTAAAAACAGAGTTTCTTATTAAGACTTCGATTATATCATATCGAATTCGAAATGATATATATATATACGTGGCGACACGTCATTCCGCGCGCGAATAAGCGCTCGAGGAATTATACGCGACGACAAGTCGAGTTTCGGAGCGCCTATTATATATTGCGATCTTCCATCGGAAATGTATACGAGCGTGCGATTTTAATTCACTCTAATAACGTTACAAAACAGGAAAGACAATGAATGCGCATGTTAATAAGTGGACATCCGTATAGTCTAATTGATCCTTCGTCATTCCGAAGTGTCTCTCGTGTTTCCCGTGCTCGCATAAAATGTCCAAGAGTTCTTAAATAAATAGGAATAATGGACATAAAAAAACATGGTCTTCGAAAGAAAAAAAAAAAAAGAATGAAAATAAAATATTGCAATTATTGATAATTTTTGAAATTCAAAATGGCGTTTCAGCCATTTTGAACTTCCGAATTTGAATTTAAGCGCCCTTCAAGAATGTCTCAACCATAAAAGTCGCGAAACTTTTTAATTTTCATTTACTTTTCGCGAAAATGAATTCGATTAGAGTCGAAGCGAATGAGTGACCTTATCTTACGATTGTAAAAACGACTCATTATTGTATTTCCGTTCTTGCGATGACGACGTTTACAACCTGACTTAAAATTGAATAAGATTCACAATCTGCGGCGCATTTTCGCGTTCTTAAATACGTAATTCGTCGTCATTGGTCTCTTTCGCTGTTTATGAAACAGATGTTGTAATTATGCCTTTATTATACTTTTGTTTTGACGCTTTGTTTCACGGTTACAATCGCGTATTTTCAGGACGTGCCAAGCATCATTACAGTAGAACTCGTCACTATAGTAATGTGGTCCGGCCTGAATACCCTTCACTAGTAAACCGATGAGGAATTACAGATGTAAGAGGTTCACAAGAAACGTATAATTTTGTATTTGTACAATGTTAATAAGTAGTAAAGTGAACGCACTACATTTCATATCTAGGGCGTAAAATTTCCAGGTGTACGCAAAATCGCACTTTGCGCCTACTACGACGAAAAATGACGGTACATCGTGGCTAAATTCACTTTTAGCATTGCATATAGATTCGCAAGGCGCCATTACACGCTTGTCGCATGCTTCACTATATACACCATCAACCCACGTAGCATAGTGCACGTATGCAAATGTGAATTCTCCAGCTAAAAGGGGACAAAATGTAAATATAGAAAGCGAATCGAATGAAAAGACCAACGACACAGAAGACGACGTCGTTGCCTTTGTCTCGCTTTCAATATATACATACGGCATATATATAGTCCCTCGACCGTCGATGACGTATCATTTAGTTTCTTTTATCGTTCCATACATTCTGTATTTTTTCTTTCCTATACAATTGACACGGGGAATGAGGAGGGGGGGAATGAATGTTATTGTTGAATGCTCAAAATGGCGAAAGTCCGAAAGAGAACGAGATAATCTGACGGAAGTGTAAGGTGATAACGACTATAGAGCGGCGTTGGCAACAAATAGCTTACGAACAGTAGGTTACTATATAGCGTAGTGCTATACATATAACACCGGCGGCACTATCGACCGATTGTCCGATGACTAATCCCATATTGTCGCCGCCTACGTATTATGCGCCGTAGCCAGGAAGCGATTTCATCGATGTCGACAACTAGGCAGCTCGCCACTGTTTCATCGGCTGACTGACTGACTGACCGACCAAACGTGGCATTTATGCATCTATATATATACATATATATATACACAATACGTATCAGCCGTTGCGCGATATTCGTCCTCTAGGCAAGATTATTATTCCACTTCGGTCGATATAATCGTTTCTTGCCGTTCGAGTCCGACGGATATTTATTCTTTTTATGTGCGTATATACAATCGTGAATTCCTGCACTTTATGGATAGTAACGAGAATTACGAAATAATTGCACGCTACATGCTAGTGTCTCCATTCAGGTCGTAATTTTTTCCATTCTCATTAACATATATGTCTATCCAGTGCTCGAGGAGTCCTGTTTCTTTGCGGAAAAAGAAAAACGGTAAGGCCATACACTGAGGTCCGAGTGAATGGCACTTCTGCGTATAGCAAATAGTTCAGGCTGCATGTATTCCAAAAACCTATAGAAAATCGTAAGAGGATGAAATGGGCCATTGATGGTGTCGGGTTTATTTTTTCTGAAGATTTATTTAAAATTGCATCGACCAATCGATCTTTAGCGACCATGCCCAGCAAGGTATTCCCAGGCGTGCATCAGATTCCCTCCAACACGACTGATCACCGATGGCGAATTCATTTTCAGAACCCGTCGAGCCATCGGGACATTCAGCCAACCTCTTTTAAGGTTTCAGGCCAGGACATTCCCACAAGCGCAGTGCGCGAAAAAGCAAAGAGAGAGAAAAAAAAACAGACCCATTTCACTTCCGGTTTTCGCGCTATTGCGTTCACGAATGTAAAAAAAGCTCCGTTACTCCTAACGCATTTCGCCTTCCTTTTTAGCGTCCTCCTCTTATCTCGGCCAAGCGGTGATTATCGCCTCCGGCGCTTCGGTTAGCGAACCTGAATTCTCTTCTTTTTTTTTCTCTCTTCTTCGGTCAGCAACACGTGTCCGCCGTGCCGGCCGCGATGACCTTGGAAAGTACTCGGCGCGTGTCCGATTATACTCCAGCCTAGCAGTAGGTTGCTTGGGGAATGGTATGGGAAGTAACGAAGGGCGTCCGGGGAAACGGAGACCAATTCGTGAGAGAGAGAGGAAAAAAAAGAACACGAGGACGAATCGCAAGCTACGAAAATCGATCTCGAGTCGTTGGGACGAATTCGAATCGAAGCGGACGGGATCACGAGGAAACCTTGTACTCGCTCGACCTACTTACTCTCTCCATAACGGAAGATGGAAAATGGGCTACACGTTTGCGCAGACATTTTTCTGGTAATTCCGGCTCGATAACGGCCCCGACAGATTAGCGAACGAACAAAAAAAATGCATTTCTTCCTCTTTTCATCATTTTGCTGCACTGAGAACTGGACCGCAACGACATTTTATCTTTGAATATACATAAATAAAAGTAACTGTTTATCCATTCACTTTAGCGAGGTGGTGATGAACGATTTGGTGAAAAGTATTTGGACGAAAGATAGGGTAGAGTCAAAATGATTTTAACAGCAGGACAGGGTGACTAGATGGATGGGATGGTGAAGGAGTGGTTTTTCACTGACTGTTACTCTGATTTCCATTTGAAATGTGCTATATCATCAATCGCAACCATCATCAGGTCGGACATGTTGCTTACTGACTGAAGCGAGAAACCTGAAAAAGTTACGTTCCAAGGAAGGTCCCAACATGTGATTTGTAATTGACGACAAGTTCTTCTGCACTTTGCGCGCTATAAATGAATATTGCGGATGTTGATTGAACGAGTGCCGTTGAAAGACCATTGAAACAATAGGACGAAAAACATCGTGTATGTATATGTATAACCAAGTAGAACGCGGAAAGACCGTGTGAATACATCAGAGGCGAGGAAGGAACAAAACACTGCGATGACGAAGAAGCCAGAAGCCTCTGTTCGCACGATAGGCATTTGTTTATTACAGGCCGATCGTTATCGTCGCGCGAGTTATTTATTTACGGAAGTCGCAGTGGTGGTGGTGCCGACATGTAGCGTCATAGGCAATTACATCGGGCATAAATGAATGACTTATGTGTTGGCGCGCTCGCGCACGCACGCACAAGATGTCAGTTTCGCCTTTGAAATTACGTCAGCACCAGGGTCCGGTGGACGATGGCCCCTGGGTAAAAGGTAAACGATGTCGTGCAACGGTTGACGTTCGATTATTCGCGCGTCTTCAAAGTGCTCTAAGCGTGAACCGTACATATATATATATATATGTGCATACAAGTGTGGATCGCTTCGTCGTTGTGTCACAGAAAATTACGCCATCGCGGTTGTAGGTTCGCCTTGGTTCGCGATCGATAACGCGCCGACACTTCCGCAAGCGTCACTGTGTAACACGGACCTACCTTAAACTGGTCGACCGTTGTGGACTCTTTGATTTTTCTATTCCACGCTTCTGATCGATTTATCTGTATGCTTATAGCGGTTTCGCGAACGTTTCTTACGGTTTGTAATAATATACCCATTCCTGGACAAACGTTGCAACTTACTCCGTCAGTGGATGCCGACGAACCCTTTGAACATATCACCTTAAAAGGGACTCGTAGTTACCATTCAGCGTTGTAGCATTGAATTAAATTTTGGTCTGGGGTTCAGGACATTGAATACCACCCTATTACACGTCTACTGAGATAATTCGAAATTATTCAATGACAAATAGATTCGAATGATCGAAACCACATTCATGAATTTTGTACACGTATCTATTTAAAGATAACGAGCGAAATAAAGATGTTATTTTTGCATCACGGAAACATCAAAGAGCCTTCCATCTGACTTCCATACTGCGAAGGAAGAAAACATAAAAACATCAAATGCAAAACAACAATTGATCGTTCCAAGTATAAAACAATGACAATTTTTTTAATAATGAAAAGGATCATTTCCGAGTGTCTCTTTTTTGTTCGTCGAAAGGCAAAGTATCATAAACCCTTCCGAGCCGACGTTGTTTAACTTCGTAAGATGACCGGCATAAAAAAGCGCGTTAAAAAAAAAAAAAGCGCGTTAAAAAAAAAAAAGAAACGTTATCACAACACGGAAGCAGTCGTAAGGTCGTAAATTCTTCGACGGGAATATCCCGGAGTCACGGAAATAATCTACGGGTTTCTCGACACTTTTTTCCACGTGCGCGAGATTGCCTGCTTTTCGTCGGGGCTAATAAAAGAATCCTTCATTCTCCAAATATGTTTAACGGTAGATTAAAAGAACTTTATTTTTAAAAATGTTAAGAATAAAGGCTACTCGCATACCGCATTATTTCCACGTTTAAACGAGTTCTGGGGACTATAATTTTAACAAGCCAAGAGAACGACAGTATTCATTTCAACTTTAATAACAACAAATGTTAAAACACTTTTTCATCAGAGTTTTTTTTTGCAGATATTAAAATGCGTTCTTATTATGGAGTTTCAAACGTTGACGACGATTGTCAAATATGAGACGTCCACATGTGTTTTATTCGAATGACGAAGTTTGAAGCTTCATCTATAATACCTTCGCTATATTTACGACCATAAAATGAAGTTTCGAGAAATTTTTAATACACGACAATTTCCTCGCGTCATCATGCACCCGCTCTTCCGTGGAAGTTTCGACGTCAAAGAAAAAGAAAACGACGAAATAGGAATGAAGTTAAATGACGACCACAGATTTTCGATTTTCGTATACCTGCCTGTGCCCAAGAGGCTAGCGAAAGGGGGCGACATATTCGTATAGCTACGTGAGAAAGAGGAAGACAGACTGGGTTCGAAGGATCCAATTGTTCCCGTTTCTTTCTTTTCCCTCGTGTTTTATTCTGCTCGCGCCTATATAACTGTACTCGTCGAGAATCCATCGACGGCGGCGGGCTAGACAGGCTCTACACCAAGCAACCACCGACCGACCAAACAAGCAGAAACCAGCTAACCAATCGACTAACCGACCGACCGACCGACCGACGGTTTACGGTTAGCTGAGCCCACATATATATAAAAAAAAAAGAGGGAAAAAAGACTGCACGTATACTCAGTCCTCCGCCTTTCAAGGTCGCGACAGCTGTCCTATTCCCCTTCGATTGCCGACATCATCGCTGCTTTTTAAATTCTTCCACATCACTATATACTATTTTTGCTCTTCCTTATGTACGAAAATTCTACGCTATGCCACCGTCAGAGATTTAAATTGAGCGGCGACGACGTGTCGACACACGTTCGGCCCGAGCTCGGAACCGCTAATCGAGGAGCTATTTTTCTTCTTTTTTTTTTTTTTTTTTTGTTCTATTCCCGCTTTGTCGAGTTTCGGACGTTACGCAAGGCAAACTTTGTTAAATTCAAGGAATCGCGTAGCCGTTGGCTGAATCATCAGGGACGCTTTCTCGGAAAAGGAATTGAATCATGCTTACGTCAAAAGTCCCGCAAGTGTCCTCGGATAACGTCTTTCGTAAAGGATGATTTTAAGAAATAGTCGAGGACAGTCAACTTTCAATCCAACGATTGAGAAAAACACACGAAATTAAACGAATCGTTCAAAGAGAAATATCTATCGTTTCCGCACCCAGTTCCTTCTCTACGAGTAATAAAAAACCTGAAAGATTCAGCATCATTCGTGTAAACGGTGCCATCACTGGAAATGTCTTTTCTCACCCTCAACAGGTCAACGTCCATTGTGCGATACATACACACCGGATGAATCGTAAACTGTGGCAACGAGGCGTGCAAATGGTTTGCTCCTCGACGCCATCTTGGAAAATATAAAAAAGGCTGCGCCCCCGTGCCGGAATCCAATATCCAGAACCGATTGCTTTCAACTTTTTGGTATGATTCCGTGAAAAGCAAAATTCGTTCCCACGAACGAGAAGGGATCATGAGATGTAATTTTTTCAAAAGGAGGCGCACTAAAGAAGAATGGACGAAGAGAAGAAATTCACCTCTATAGATCAGTATATCATGGATGAATGCTTAATCGTCGAATTTTCTAAAAGATCAATTGTCATTCGTAAGGCGAGCTAGCTACCAATGAAAGTTTACTGAAAGTTTTTAATAACGCCCCTAACTGTATTTCGACTTTATTTCAAGGTCCAAAATATTCTCGAAACCAAGAAGCGACATCCGTAATAATCAAAGTCTCCGATCCATCACTAAAGTCATTGGCACAAATGCAAACAAATGTTCATTAAAAAAATAAATGAGTGACGAAAATACAAACAACGCAACAGAGTCGCAAAACGAACCATATACGATTCGACGAACCTTTCGTGTAATTTCACGCGAGTGGGAAAATAATTACAACTTTCATCGTAAGACAATGTAACGCGTATACGTCCCATTCTTTCCTTGCAATTAAATATAGCGATACACATTTTCTTATACGAACCGAGCAATTGGCCATAATTGCTCTTGTATATTATTAAAGGAATCGCTTCTTCGAAATCGTTATCGTAAAACGTTAATGTTATCGCTCACAATTGACTAGAATTATGTAACGTCAAATTAGAACCAATCTTCCTTCCATCAGAACAAAGGAACGAAGGAAGATTACACTTGACACCTATTTTCAAAGGGAAATTCGGAAATCATCGTCGGAATCAGACGCTGTAATACGAGACTGTATATGTGATTCTTTTGTCTCCCTTATATTATTTTCTCCCCTCGTATGGTCGAACGAGATTAATCGCGCTCATATGCGTACACGTGCGTACGAACGAAGCATATAAAGATATATATAGATTAATATATATACACACACACATATTTGTGTGCGTGTGTGTGTGTGTGTACTTTGAAAACAGCTGCTGTTTGATATCGTCGAAGGCGACGAATGTGCCAGCCATTCTGTTGTCGTTAGCCTCGAAAAATCCAGAAACTAGAAGAAGGAAACGAACGAGGAAAAGATAAAAAAGAGCGGGAGAATGAGAGAGAATTAGAGAAAGAGAGAGGGAGAGAGCATTATCTGGAGATAGCAAGGCTATCAGTAACCGATAAATCGACCAACACACACGCACTTTATATAATATAAATATTTCCTATCTTTGTCTCACGCACAAGCAGATCTCTATTTAATTCGCTTTAAAAATGGAGAATAGTTTTCCCGCCTTTTGTTCTCTATTAGGAAAAGGACGGTCCGGGATTAGTTTAGAAATTAATCGACAAAATGAATAATGAAAAGAACATTAACAAATATTATCAAGTAAACTGATATAATCATTAGACGACGTATTCTGTACAGAATGTACAGTTATAGTTAGATATCTCATAAAAATATCCCTGGTCGAAATTTTGACCAGACTGGCCAGGACGGCCAGACCCACTTTCAATACACAGAGTCAATATATATTTTTTTTCCATGCGGGTATACACTTCAAATTTGAAAAAAGTCGCACCATTAATAATAATAATAAAAAAAAAAAATAAAATAAAAAAAACACTTTCCTCTTATCAGTTCTGCATAAAGACAGAGTCACTTTATAACTTCGTAAAATGGTTGGACCAAATTTTCAGCTGAAAATGAAAGTAATATCTGGCAGGATCGTATTTCACAGAGGAAAACGTCACTTATGGATATCGCATATGCATGACGCATGTGTAAATATTTACATCTGCCATTCTTCGAAACGCCGAAATGAGACCTTGCGTGACCTAATCCTACCGTAGGGGAAATTCAAGCGGTATATAAGGTCGCACATGACACAAAAAAAAAAAATAAAAGTAAATAAATATAGACTTTCTCCACCATCGTTTTCTCCCATCGAAAAATCCATCGCCATCTTCGTCGTTTCGCGAACTAATGAGCCGCGAAATTCTTCAAGGTGACTTCCATCAGGATTCATCGTCACGGTGGTATCACAATGTAGAGCCACGTTATTCACATTTTCTATATATATATATATATATGTATATGTCGTGTGTGTATATACATGTAAGCACGCGTTGAGCCACGACCTATAACCGCCACGATGTGTGACGTCATTAATCCGTATCTGGACATTCGACAAATGTATATAAACTGGATGGACGTTTTTTGGCCAACGACTGCTGAATTTCGTAATTCGATTCCCCCCACCCCACTCCTCGCCTTTCTCTGTCACGCACTTTCAAGAGCGTGTTCATTCTCGCGCGTGCGATTCGCGTCCGAGGGACAAGGGGCTCATTCATCGGTGTAAATATAACCACACGGTGACGTCACTCTCGCTCGCTCATACGCGTTCGTTTTCTCGCTTTACGCGCTCCTCCCGTAATATATATATATATATATGCGTCACGGTGCATTTTTTTTGGGCCCCGAACGAACAAACGCACGTGGACGCAGGCGGCCTATAGGAATCGCCGTGATAAGTCCTAATTTCATAAGCGTCTGGCGCTCGCGGAGGAAGTCCGATTGTACAATTTTTACAAAGCAATAAATCGTCGAGGATATTTTGTTTTTCGTTATTAAAAGTCCGGAATATCGAATTTTAAGCGCATTTTAATTGATAGTGCAATTGGTTTAGATTTTTCTATAAATAAGTTTCCGGCCATGTAACTGAAATAAAATTCTACACACACACACACACACGTATGTATATATACAACACCTAAATTGTTTATTTATAAAGCAGATATGTCTTAAGCAAACGTCTCTATTCTTAAGAAATTCAAACATTAAGAACACTGGAAAGAAGGTGAAAAGAAGAAATTATCGTAGATAAACAGCATTGATAAACAAATAATAAACAACAACAATAGTAGTAAATATTTACTAGGAGCATTTTCTCGGAAAGAATTATATATCATTTTAGAAATCCAACCTTGAATAAGTTTGTTATTAGGTTATCAAACACGGTTCTTTTTCAGTCCTGTCGCGTGTGTGTTTAGTGCCGCCGGTATTATTCGAACGATTAAAATCTGGTTTTATTTAATCGACACGTCAAAGCTATAGTTGAAACGAATTGATTTAAGAGTCCTATTATTCCCTACCCGCTTTACGTTATGTACTTAATTCATTTAATCGGTCTCTGATTTCGTTTTATTTGTTGTCTAGTTTTATTTTGTTGTTGGCGATTTACGCCCCTGCGTAAACAATAAATTCGATGCGTAAATGTTTGATAAAAGATTTATCGGTATATTAAACGCCGAATTACGAATTCAATATTGAAGGTATCCGGAAAACCTTTGAAGAAAAAAAAAAAAAACGGTTAGTCTTGAAACTCGACGTTCTGAATAATGCCAATCAACTTCAATGTCTGCACATCAGAATCGCATCAAAAGTTTTAGACGTAACCTACATTTCGACACGAAACTCTTCTGTTTTCCAGGACGCTTCGACCCTTCTTCCTATTAATATCCTTCGCTTCAACTATTACTCAATGACCTATGCACCTTCACTTGATCTCGATGTTACTTTTCGATTATAGTATTAGCTGTGTAATTAAGCTCGAAATGATGATTAATGACTCCAAAAACTGATGGTGCTAAATCGATAAATGCGTCTTCATCATGCAAATCAATCTCCCTGGTTTGTGACAAACAAACAAACAACTTTAACCTTTAGAGGACGAGCCCATGAATTCTGTAAGAAATTACATAAAAAAGTTATCTCGTGTCACGGATTGACCACGTGTCGATCCAAGTAAACACGAATCTCCCGTCCTTTAAAGGTTGAAGACTGCAGCTGATCGCTTATTAGACCCTGAATAGTTTTTGTCTAATAATAACAACTTTCACTCGACCCATGTCATCTTCGTCAACTTTCACGCTAGCACCATTCACCCGCGACAAAACTGTCGAGTAACCCTTTCTTTTGATCGGAGTATATTTCCGGTATTTGGGGTAATACTATCAAAATAAACCAATCGGAAGGTCTGACAGTTTTTTTTTTTAGACAGAATGCGACCATTTAAAACCAATGAAAGTAAATATAATCAAACAATAATATTACGATCGTAGGTCAAACTATTAAGTTTTGAACGGTTCAACAACACTGCCCAATACCGCCGTCCATTTATCCCCATTTCCGTTGAATACATGCAAAAGCGAATGGTAGGCACGCATGCTCGTAACATTCACGTTCAATTCCAAAAGCAAGTAACTGGTTAATGCTCTAATCTCCGTTTGGTTTGGAAATGTTGCTGTCCAGTTGTCAGAAATAAAAAAGCAAGCCACGACGATTGATACATTTTGACGCTTTAAAGCACCAAAGTTGCGGTAATAATACATTACGCAACATGGAGAGAAAGTAGTTCTTTTAACTCCAGGGTAAGCACGAGTGTGAAAGACAATATGACCTCTCCATATTACGCTATATGCTGTTACCTTATATAAGAAGAGCACTTTCGAGGGCAAGGTTTTCGTTCGTTTTAAAATCCGTTTCCAAGATTATTTAAAGTAGATTAGAATTCGAAAACCCATTAGTGTGCTAGCATTGTACGCATCAGCCCTGTTATTCAGTTTTAAAAAGTGCCAGAAACAATGATCGAGTTAAGCAAGCATGACAAGATTTGTGATTCCTTTGGGCACGAGACATTGAGGATGAAAACCGTTAGGACGGCAGAGCTGCTGCTACTACGAATACCGGGGCTCAGAACGAAACGATCGAAAATTCAGTTTTCGCATAATCGCACTAACAACATTCCCAGCAAACCGAGACACCGAGAGAGCAAGCGCCACCCACCACCCACTATCAAACGAATCTTCATTTACCAGCGTTACATTATAGTCGGACGTGATCAGGTGTCTGGTGCAAAAGCTCACTGACCTACTTACAGGAAGAAGGGTTTGACGGGTCAATCCTAAGCGCTTTTCATGTTACCGCAACACTTTCCGCGCAACTAGTCGCTCCGGAAAACAGAAGATAAATGTCACCTTGGTCTCGACTAAACGATTACCGAATTTCCGCGGGAATACAGCGGCGCTTTTAATCGGATTTTCCAGCTTACCGTTGCCCTTGAAAGTAGCTGCTGTCTCGAAGCTAGTGGCTCTGACTGGATGTTTCTCCTTCGCTACGCGATCTTGCACGTAACTCACTGCCAAACTGACGGCGGGCAAGGACTCTCCCCTTGTAAGGGGTGGCCTCACCGGATGTTCCTCGAGGGTGAGCCTCTTATCCTGGTGATCATCCTCATCGATGGCTGCCATGCCGCGTTTCAGCTGGCTGATGGCCCGACCATGATTGAGGCCCACGTGGTGCGCGACAGTGGCCAGATGTGCGTTTGCCATCCTCACGTTGTTACCGCGCAAACCGTTCATTTCGTGACTTTCATCATGCTGCTGTTGCTGCTGCTGTTGCTGCTGTTGTTGCTGCTGCTGTCGCGATAGCTGCTGCTGCTGCTGCTGTTGTTGTCTGGTGGTGCTGTTGAACTCGGTGATCGAGTTGCGATGGTGCAGCTGCTGCGGCGTGTATCCAGCGACCCCCATGTTGTGGTGCCGTGAGTGGGACTGAGCCGGGTTCTGTATCGGCAGGACGTCGAGATTGGAGCCGCCGTTGTGTTCAGCGTGTGTCCTGTACCCCTTGGCCGCCGGGGGCCTAGTATCTTGGAATCCGTGGGCCTTCTTCAGCTGCTTCGCCGACTCGAGTACGATGTCGATCCTGTCAGCCCCTTCGTAGTTGACACATCCGCGGCACACCGGCTCCGAAAAGTCCATAATCATCGCCCACGGCATCCGCGGCAAATCGCAGAGATAACACTGCGTCCGTTTTGCCATCATCTTCTTTGCTGGTAAATGCAAATCTCAGATCCCACGGTCTCTCTCTCTCTCTCTCTCTCTCTCTCTCTCGCCCTTCTTCTACTGCTATCCCTTCGCGTTACACACTGGTCGTTGGCTGCTCGTCGAACTCGTATCAATCCTTGGCACCGACCGTACAAACACTGCGGCGAACTTAGCCGCGGCGCATGGTCACTACGCGAAAACCGAACGGTGGCGAACGGAAAAAAACAACTGAGCCGAGATCGATCGCGAAACGACGGAGCGTGGCAACGCCGCCTTTCCACCGCGCGAACAGCGCCTTCCTTTCTTCCTATCTCACCTCCTCCACTGTCTCCTCTCTATTCCACCACTGTACCCTTTTTGTTTTCTTGGCGAAAACTGTTCGCGATGCACAAAACTCCAAGATGCGCAGAATCCGTCTACAAACTCAAGAAAACACGACACTGCTCGCTATACGAGATGTACCGCTTTTTTATCGCCACGGTCGCCTTTCGCGGAGATCCGCACGGAATGCGACGTACTCGCGTACGACGAACGCTCGAGAATGAGGGGAACGCGAAGGTGCTTTCGGAACGCAGTGCGTGTCCGCGATGCCGCTGGACGGGTGAATCCCCTCTACGTCCGCCTGGATAGCTGGGTATCGACCAATCGTAGGGTCTTGCGTCACTGCGCACGACGTCACGAGAGCCGGCGCATGCGCGAGCCTGGGACTCGCCGACGTTCGTCGTTGTTAACCGATGGCAAACGCGGCAGGGGCCGGGGAAAGGGGTACGCACATAGAAGCGCCCGTCTCGTATAGAACGGGCGCGAGAGGCAAGACTGCGACGAGCGGGGGCAGCAACGAGGAGTCGGTGAGAAATCGAATATACGCCGTAGGTCGTCGAGTGTGTGTATTCGTCTACATACTCGAATGTAACCGGCCGGGATCGGTCTCTTTCTCTCTCTCTCTCTCTCTCTCTCTCTCCCTTGTCCCTCCCCCGCACTGCTCCCATCCACCGCCTCCGCGCCGAACGACTCGTCTTCATCTTACGACCGACGACGTCCGCCCAGCAGCACTATTTTTGGGTCAATTGATGTTTCGCGCAAGGCGTATACCCGGCGCTTTTTGCGGCTTCTCTGAATTTCTCACGGTGGCGGCGAAATTTCGCGGCAGTTGAAACTCGATGTTTGATCCTTTATCCACAAGTGAATAGACTGGGAGGTATACATTGGTGTATACCTACTCAATGCACATCAAACATACAAACAAAGATTTCTTGCATTTGTAGACGTCGTTAATGAGATGTATTTTGGGAAAATGTCGAAGCCAACCGGCCATTGATAAAATTAGTGTATTTAATTGGAAGCGTCACTACAATTACAAGTAGCTCGACACAATGTCAAGGGCTAAATAAGATGACACGGACGAGTCGTACGGAACTCGCATCTTACGAGGGAATCAAAGATATTTATCGGAATCATCTTTAACTGCGTCCGATTGTCACAGCGATTATTAATGGGATCATCACGATGGCCATTATCGTCGTCATCATCATCGGTTGCGTATGATTGTTTGTCGTCTTCGTCACCATCGCCATCGTAATTAACGTCATGGAACTTGTCTTATTTCATCCTTATCTTTTTTATCCCTATCGCCTTTTTATCAACAATCCTTAACGAGGATGTCAATGATAATTATCATCTACACATTCTTCATCGTAGCTATTTAAAGTTCTTGGAGTCAAATGTCACTCTTAAAGAGTGAACATTAAGCCACCCCAAAGCAGTGAATGCTCACCCTTTAAGGGGCTGCTGAATATACTGACATTACGGAACGAAATTTGTCCTCGTGGATTCTCGGTCAATTCTGAACCGATTTCAGGGCGCTCTAAAATAGACTTGATATAAATTTGATAAAAAATTCTTTCAAATCAAAAGAAAATACTCATATAACTGATTTTCAGTTTTTAGATGGTTTCAGGTGTGAAGAAAATTTGATGAAAATATTTTTTTATGAGGGTATAAATATGAAATTTGATATATGAGAGGCTTATTGGATATGTAATTTTGATATAGTATTTATCCTGTTTAATAATACATTTCTTTAATTTTGAACTTGATATTTTGCTTAATTTATCTTTTCGGATTCAGTTCCAAGGCATGTGTATATATCACATTGCACTCACATCTCTCTCATACAGCACGATATAGGTGAGTGGTTCAAGTCACCATTCTGACAAGTTTTTGTTCTTAATATTTTATTTTATAAATTCTGTATACAGGATATAAATTTTGGGAATTGAATTTTAAATTATTTTATTTATTCGCACGTCAACTGTCGATGCTTCTAAAAATATACACGTGATCGGGGAAAATAGAGGCAGACGTCGAAAACAAAAGTTTGGATCATCCATTCATTAAAGTTATTTAAAAAATTGTCTCTAAGGAAGAAATCTCGAAAACCCCGTTCGTGTTTTCTCTGGTCGCTTTAGGCAGCTCTTTAAGAGAGATATTTCACATTTTATGGATTGAAATTTGACTCCATTTTGGAATGCGTCGGAGAATTTATTCTTTAGAAAGCGTCAAAATTAGCTCTTTGAAGAATGAAATATCACTCCAAGAAATTTGATTTCTTCATTCGTCATAAGTGCGAAAAATTGAATCATTTATTGACGATCGCTCGAAGGCTATATACAATTAATTAGGCAAATGTGAATGTATGGAAAAAAAAGACATTATTTTGGAAACTAATATTTTTAGCCTACTTATACATACCCAAATCACATTTTCAAAGAGAGAGACAACGGAATAAAGATTCGAAGCGATTTTATTGTGTCGTATACCAAGAATCGAACGACCCTTGTATCAGAAATTTCAAACGTTTCCCATAATTCCAAGACTCGCCTTAAAAAAACGAAAGGCTTGGGCTGTTTGCTTTGTTTTCCGCTTGTGACATTCTGTAAAGTATCGACAGATTTTTCGCCGAAAATTCCATCCGTGTCTAAATTTCAAGTTATTATCATCACCATAAAAGACTGATGCAAACAATAGTGTCGGCTTTGTTTTCGTATTTTTTCGCCACGCGATCCCAATACTGTACTATTCCTACTCGAGACCATCCGTGTATAGGATGGAATATTGTACAATATTCTATGGATCGAATCCATACTACTATATTCTAGATAATTCTCTAGGTATAGTTTTTCCACGGGTTATCAAAATATCGTTCAAAACCGTTAAAAGATTTTTCTATTATTTTCAATATAATATGACACTTGACCCATTAACGTCCAAAAACCTGGAATATTTTTTGCTCAAACATTATAAATAAAAGCATTGTTCGTTTTGTATCATGGGAGCAACTCGGAGTCGCTCTAAAACGCTCCAAATCAAAGGTTAAGTAAGGTTGCCAATGTAATTTGTATATTTGCAATCCAAGTATTGCTAAATTTTAAGTAAAGCTAAAGAATCTCATTAAATGTTCTACAGACCCTAAAATACCGAAGAACTGTTGAAACTTATAAATAGAATAAATAAACAATACCTTCATTGACTGATTAATAACAAACAATAAATTTTCGGCCAAAGATTGTGCCCCTCTTCAAAATTAATAATACAATACATAATGTATAAATTTGTGAAAACACACCTGACATATCAATAAATCAAGGAACGATTTGACATATAGGAAAAACTAAAATTAAGATATCCATCCATCATGAATAATATAAACATTGATGAATGGAAATAATTACTTCTTTATAAGAATACCGTAAATTTTTCAAATCTAATTTTCAGTACTCTTAATAAAGACATTCTCAATTTCTTTCCTTTTTATTGTAATTTTGTACAAATTTCCTTATACTACAATAAAAAAGTAGACAATACTACTGCGATATCTACTAACATGTCCTATAGACCAACAGCAAACTTTTTAAAGAATAAAAATGCGGCGATTACATATAGAGAAACATGCTGACAACTAACCTAACCTAACCTAACCTACACGAATATTATAGATGAAGTACCCCGCTGCTCTAGCTGTAACCTAGGTGCCTTCTGAAATCTAATAATTTTCCATTTTGTTTTTCACTCACTTCTGCATTTTCTTATTCTTTCAAAACTTTTTCTTTTGGACGGTAGAACAAATGCATCATGGATATCGTAGTATCCCCAAACAGCTCCAATAACAATAAACAGAAAATATAGTTCTGTTATATCTATATCATCTGTGTTACGTAGACATTTACCACGAGAACAAAAGCAAAAAGTATAAACAATTATTTTTTTGTTGGGATCGAATGAAGAGAAATTCTTTCGTTCTATATTTTAAATAGCAATTGTCTGCCAGCCTAATTGCCTTAATCATGCCCTGAACAAATAGATAACCGGCACTTATGCTAGGCGTGAAATTAATACGTAAGGATTTACCTTTAAATTATCAGATAATTTCTCACTCGAGCATCCTCGACTATAATGAAACGATATATAGGTAGGTGCGTATAATGTTGGTGTTTATTATCCATGGCGCGTTACGTTCTGAATTTATTACGTCGAGGAGGTGGTGGGGGTAGGAGTGACCTTGAAAACGTAATATGCCCTCAGTACTACAATAATAATAATAATAAAGGAGAGGAGGGTCGTGCGGAGGTTAATCGGGAACATCGGGAATCCCTGGATCGTGGGGATGTACACCGAGCGGAATTGCGGAAAGGGGTGCGTTGCGTTATATATAGGGGTAAATGCCCTAGAAGCTGATCGCTTAACGAATGGCCTCTTCCAGTATTCCATCAACCCGAGTCGAAATTTTTTTTTTAGTTTGGTAAAGCTTGACGTTGACAAAATTTAAATGACCGCATTGTGAGCATAGATTCTTAGAATTGTAGATTTCATCACATTATCAGTGTAGATATTACAATTAATATTAAACATCGATTTCTTCGTCACATTTTAGAGACGTTTTTAAAACGTGTATATATAAAAATACACATGTTTCGAATAAATGGAATATTCAAATTTACATCAAATGGTGAATGCATGGTTTCACTTACAAAAAATCCATTTTCACGGTATTTATAAAATTGCCATATTTGCGATCATTCTAATATATATATTTTTGTCTTGTTACTATACTGTTGAGTGTAGACAGATATATATAGTACGACATTCACAAGTGCTATACGCACATGTGATATAATTTTTTTTCCACTGACCTACTTTCGATACACTTATTGGTTATACAGAATTCTAACAGATATTATTATATAGGAGCTGAAAGACTTCGGAACTTAAATGCCAAAAGTAAAAACGTCATTGTGTTGTGCTTCGACTTAGAAATGAGTAATCTCACTGGGGCACCTAACGGTTCTTCCTGTTCCACCTATTTTTCAAATACAAACAGGGTTTTCTGAAGGCAAATCCAAAGAGGGCGGATGATGAACCGTTATGGCCCGAACCTGTTGCTGGGAAAATCTCGTCGTTTAGAAAATCTCTCGAGTGGAGAAACCAGTATCCTTTATTGACAGAAGGGCATCAAGGCCACTGACCACAGCTACAATTTTCAAGTCTGAAATATTAGGAACTGCATTCTTCAAGGTCAATCGTAACGTCACAAGATTCTCTGTAGCCAAGAAATAAAGGCATTCTTTCGTGTCTGCAATGTAGCTGTATGCTCTTTAAATTCCATTGCAGTGCACATATTGGTTTTAAAAATGTACACAAAAAAGGATAATGGAAAGCAAAATATTATGTTATTGATCGAATGACATATCGAGTTGTTCGTGTCAAATTTCGTGTTTTTACATGTCGCCCTCGTCACAACGTAGCTTTATTAAAGTTTTTTTTTATTACTTAATTCTTCGCATCATTTCATTTATAACATAAACCATATCAATTTATTTATTAATGAAAATGTTTTTAAAATTACATTATCAGTTATAAATTGTTTTAAATTTTTCTTTGAGCGGTCGTTTATAATTTAAATCATCTCATGACATAAATTATAAGCCGATAAAAAATGTACGTACGTAAAATAGTGTAATTTTACTCAAATCTTGTTTTGACGAGGACGACGAAGATAGTCGAAACGTAAAAATACAATATTTACTTTTCTTTTACAGGGGTAAAATTGTGATAAATCCTTTTTTCAAATTAAAACTTTTACTTTAAATTCTCTTCAAAGTTGTTTGATACAATGTTTATATTTACGACTGCTAGATAACTGGACGAAGCGGGAAAAACGCGTGCAGCGTTGCCGGGCGTGTCACTGGCAACACTGTACAACAGGAATCAAAGTCAAATTCTGATGTACCTTGTTTTGACTAGGAAACGCAGGGAAGGCACTCAAAAACAGAATATTTATAATTCTACGATCGATCGATCGATTCCATAATTAAACTTTAACGTATCAATAGAACCTTAATTGTATGATATATAATACCAATATAATGGAATTCATGGAAAGGTGATATTATAATCTGTTAAAAAATGCATTTTCTGAATAATTCCTTATTTATATACGTACAATATATATAATTTTTATAAATATTTATTGAATATTGCTCTTGAAATTATTATAAAATGAAAAAGTGTATTCAGTATTCTATTAAAAAAATTTTGTGGTTGTATTTATTTTATATTTTTGAATTACTGAAATTAAGGGAAATTCTTCTTTGTTGAACCCAAAAGAACAAATAAAATGTAATTTTTTATTTATTATAATTTAAATTTAACAAGGATCGAAAAATGCGAAAGCTCCATTTCGTCAATCGATTTATTTAAAATAATATTTGGAACTGTATTCATAGAAGAACTGTCATGACTATACTCTGCTTCCCACCTGACAGAAAGTATTATATGTACACTCACACTCATGGCCGTCTCAAGATCACGATAAGACCTTCCGTGGGATCCATAAAAATCCACAGCGTCCTTATTTTATCGTATGCGCTATCCTTATGTAAATTGTTTAAATCGAATACGCCTTGAAAATATGGCTATATATTTTTCAATTATTTTTACACTATCTTAAATTTTTCTTTAAAAAAAAAAAAATGAATTTTTCTAAAAGTATATTCTCTTAAGAATGTTGTGTGAAAATTTCAAAGGAATCCGTGAAATATTTCCAGAGTTAGAATTGCACCATGTACATTGTGTTCTTAAGCTTTAAACGAATTTTTTAAACTTTAAATGCGTTTTCGTAAAGTCGGTCAAAAAATATTCAACCGATCTCATTGTCATTTTATGTACCTATTTTAAACATATATATCTTTTATTTTAATGCACGAATAAAGTAGGGATTTTAAAGTAAAAAACGGGCTTTTTATTTTATTTTCAGTAGCCGCCATTTTGTTAAAAATTAATATTTTCCAAAACTGTTCGTCCAATCACTAGCCACACAAAGAAAAAAAGGAAAAATAAAGAAAAAAGCCATACGTGTTTTAAAAACGTGATATATATTAAATTACACGTATTAAATTAATAAATAATTTTTATTTTGTGTCACAAATTATTAAGTCTATTAAAATTCAACAATTAAAATAAAAAATTAATATGCTCATATACAATAAGTATACGTCAACAATATAAGAATGCATCGATAAATTTCCCCATAAGGGGGATAAAAAGGCATGCTTTACAGACTCATTTTCTGTGTGATATTGTATTACAGTTAGCAACCGGTTTCTTCCGTCCCTGTGTTTATTTTACTATTGTTAAGCCTCAAATGCAGTATGACTTGAAATAAAAATACACGAGAGTAACGATCCAAGCTTGTATAACATGATGATTTCGACAAAGTCAAAATGAAAAGTCAATAATGTCGCCTATTTAGAAATATTTATTTAGAAATTTATCAGATATTCAGAAATTTTTATTATTTTATTTTTCAGAACAATATTTATTTTGAAGAGAATATATAATAGCATATATATATATGAAGTAACAATATATTCGAAAATTTCAGAAATACAAATAATACTATTGATGTTCCTATGGTATTTCGATAAAATTACAGTCTCGACTAGAATTTTGAAAAAAAAGTCAATGTTTTTAAATTTGCTCTTTTTTAATTTCTATTTTACTTTCCATTCTACTATGGTAACAGATCCTCTTTAGAATCTCCTTAATGTATCAAAGGATGTAACTTTCGCTCTTAGGACGTAAAATCGATTTGCGAGATTATTTAAGTAATCAAAGCGACACAATTCTATTATTACTCTTGTAACGAGCTTTTAAGTATCCTTTTATGTATAGTCGTAATATTTAATTTTTTAAATGAAAATCATAATAAAAACAAATAGTTATTTTTTCTGCCAGCTGCTCTTTTTCCATTAAAAATCTTAATATTTTATTTTATTCTATTTTATTTTATTTATTTATTTTTATTTATTTATTTATTTTTATTTATTTATTTATTTATGTTTTATTTATTTTTTTTCTACACTTTGTCTCTGACCTTTCTCATTTTGTCCGTTAAGCCCAGTCAAAGCCCAGTCAAAGCCCAGTCGAAGACCAGCATAGAAAATATGCAATAAATATCGTTACTCGTCAGTATATATCCATTTTTCACTATATATAAAACATTTGGTAAGTGTTTTGTTTTTTGGCAGACATGATATTTCTTAAAAATTGTGTTTTTTTAATGAAGGAATATGTAGATCCGAATACTGCAGATCTGCGATTTCATTGTAACTCTTTACATTTATACGTATTTTCATACGCTGACTACGAATATGGCCATGAAAATTGGCAATGTGTTAATTTTCAATTTATATAATTTATATATAATTTATATGTATAAATGAAAACGTTAAAAACTTTTCAAAAATTTTACATTTTTGACATTGAATTTAGAATTAGCATCCCCAAAAAACCGTCGCGTTCTGATGAAACTCAAAGTATAAATTTTACCTGATTGCGCACACTCTTATAATCGGTGCTAGAAATTGTACATTTAACAAAATTGTATGTTCATATGCGACGATTTGTTCGTGAGATAAGAAAGTAACGGCCCTCAAACGGGGTATTTTTCTACCTCTTGTGACAATTTCTTATAGCGTAATAATTCTGACGTTAATCATTGCATAAAACTGGACGATTAAAAAAATCATGTCTATAGGAAGTTTTGTTCACGAAATGACGTGCAGAATGTTAATTCGAAAATGTAAAAAAGCTCTAGAATGTTTTGTTGAAAAGAGATTAGTAAAACGATTTACAGCGTTGATGAGTGTTTACTGCCTTGCTGCAGGCGAAGTAATTGTTTCGATAACAAATATAAAACACGCGGCAAGGATCTGATTCGTGTACTACGTAACACCTGACATTTTTTGATAACGTCAAATTCGTCTATAGACATTTTTTTGAAGATTATACCTTCCAAGAATCCTGCATTAGCTTCGACGTCATATATATGTAAACATAGCGCAAACGATATAGATTTAAATGTCCATCGACGGAAAGCTCAATGCATCTTAAAATACTACATATTTTTTGGATTTCTGCATACTGGAAAATATTGTACCGTTAGAAATCTTTCTGAACTTGATTTCAACCAACGTTCAACTATATATATGTATATATAGATTTGTTATTCTTATATGAAACAAAGTTATGAATTATTATAAAATATGGTAAATCTGGATTAATAATAGAAAATCAAAGTATCACTCTCAAAGACAAGTATATCGACGGCATGAAATTACATGAAATCTGAAGAAACGAGTTAGGGAATGATTATGAACTTGTTCGTCGTATCACTGCTTGATACCGGACATTAAATTTCGTCTCGGTCCGATAATTCTTTATCAAAGTCGTCGATAATTGTGAATCGTGATTATATTACAGCGATTGTACGTGACGTAGATTGCGATGTGTGCATATCGTGACCGCTTACGATTTTTTTTTTTTTTTTTTTTCTTACAAGACTGATTTGTTCCGATAAAAAAAATTATCGATAACTCCCGAGATAAGCGTGAAAATACTTTACTTATTTTTATTTCTTTTACGTAAATTGGACTTATCGTTGGCACACACGGACATCCACATGGTGGAGCGAGGCTCGTACGACCGATTGCTGAATTTACACATGCCTGATGTACATTATTTACGCCAAATGTGTTGATTAATCACCCTGACGCAATTTCCGAGGAAAACTTCGTGGATGACTGATAATTGATAAGGTGCCCGACGAGAATTTTGCAAGTCAATTACACCAACGACAATTTCGAGCCTTTTATCGAAGCTTTGATTAGCGATAAAGCCCTGCCCGTGCCGCCTCGATATTCTCTTTCTCGATATCTCAATACAAAACTCGGTAAAAAACAATCCGTAAAGAGCCACGAGCTTAGTAAACCATTACAATAAACGTTTCGAATTGAATGATTCCAGAGACAGTTTTTTTTTCTTCAAAATTTCGTTTTACCGTAGGGACGAGTTTTTGGGTTACTTCTCACTACAGTCTCCATGGGATTCGCAATGCAAATGCAAAATCTAACATTACTTTATCAATCTTAACAAAATTGTAAACACCATTAATCTTTAGATATATATTAGACTTTTAACTTTTAAAGTCCTTGTAGGACATACCCAGTAGATGAAAAGGATCACTGAGAGGTTCAGAAATGGGATGCACTAGCGAAAATCTGAATTGCAGAATCCCATTTCTGGACATCTTAAACCTTTATTTTTTACAGGGATATTCTATACTATATATTTCATTGTAATTTATACTACGTTAATGACTGAAGGTGACATGATTCAAAATCTAAAATAAAGAACCACCCACATTATAAGTCCTAAATAAAGTCTTATGGGAGATACCCAATTTCTGACAAAAAATATAATTTCTTAGTAGAGATATAGTAGTATTCCTCAGAGAAGGCCTTATTCCCTCGGTGATATACTTCCGCCAGTAAGGAAATTATAAATATTAAATAAGTAATATCTCAAGTAAATCATAGATGATTTCACTTAAAATTGTGAAATGCAAATTTCGAATTTATGCAAAGACGATCAACGAATGACGATTCTTTTGGAAAATAAACATAAAAATGTAAAGACTCTAACACGGAATATTAACAAATAGTTTGTAAATTTGATAAAATAAATTTGTTACTTTATTTTTGTTTCAGGTGCTATCATGTTATTTGACTGACATTGATTTTGGCAAACTTCACGTAGAATATGACATTTTCAAGAATATGTTGTGATTTTCTTCAATTTCAAGTGAAAATAGTCTCACAAACAATTATTTGCGCCGATGTGAGATAAAACAGCACTATTATTATATTGTACAATCAATGCGTTGATCTATTACGACCATTAAAAATGTATGACACGTATTATCAGTGTTTTTTTATTTTTTTAACCCTTTCCGTCACCGTGGCACACACGCTGTGCCACCTTTTTTCCGTTAGTTTTTTCACATTTAAAAACCAGTCTCTCAGGTTTTTTACGTCGT
>JAPYZR010000804.1:524-28737 GCA_030522945.1 Trichopria nigra | reverse complement strand
ATACGTGTAACGAATTATGTGCTGAGCGGGTGCGGCCGAAGGCCGCAGTCGCGAAGCCTATATAGTTATTGAGGCCCGAAGGGCCGAATCAGGACAATCCGTCCGAATCAGGACCGAAGGCCGCAGGGGCGAAGCCCCTAGTTTCAGTTTCAGTTTGCGCTGCAATTTTCGAGTTAATAATTAGAGCGTTAAAAGAATTTTTTCAAATATACACATATAAGAAAACTAACTCGCGTTTATAGTCGACAAAATGTTTAGCCAATATAGTTTTCTAAGGTGTTCTGTCTCTTGTTTTTTATATTTTATTAGTAGGCTTGGTTCTTGTCTTCTATTTATATCCATATTTTTATCAGAGTTCAGATATCCTCAATTTCATTTTTGTTCGTTATCCTGCCCCGAGGTGACTTCCACTGTGCTGTCGTTCATGTAGTCTTTTTGTGTGTGAAACACCGCTGATATTTTATAACTATTTCGATTTGTAAATCAATCGCATGCAACGAAGCAAAACGCAACGCTGCCGTTCCAAGACGAAACGCTGCAAACATTGAAGGTAACAGTTATATATGTAGCATTTACATCATTGTTACTTGTTATACGTAAATGTTATACAGTTGTTACATAATTGTGACGTAATTGTCCGAATTATGCGTGCTAGGAAGCTAATTCGAAACTGATTATCTATATATAGCACATCGTTTAATACGTGGATGACCCACTCAAAAAAGAGAAACACTATAATAACTATACTTGCGGCCGGAGGCTCCATTTGCGAATCAATTAATGAGACCCGAAAGGCCAAAATTGGGTCGAAGCTCCTATAGTTATAATATGTGATTTAAAATTTACTTAAAATATTTAATAACTTTTCAATTTAACTTATTATATTATATAATTTGCAGCACTATCTCTCATCGAACATTAACTAGGCAAAATTGTAGATTGACAACAGAATTGGAAGATGAATTTTGAACAAATTAGTGGCACCACAGTTATGGAGCACTTGGTTATTAATGAACAAGAAATGGGAGATATTGCAGAGGCAGATTATGCTACATCACAAATAACACGTCTTCTCATGTTTAATAAATCGTGCGACCCCGAGTACTGGTCAATTTTAAAAAATCCCCGTGCTTCAATTGAAATGAAACTGAACTGTTTAGAATGTCCATTTACCTGGGACATGGACATTTTACGTGATTTAATGATTAAATATCCTCCGATGTTAAATGATATTTTATATGATGGAATCATTCCACTGCCAGTCTTAGATACTGTGATTGAGATATTTAAGCTTTTTGGAGACTCGAAATCTATGGCGCTTAGAGAAAATCCATTTATAGGGATTGAAACAATGTATTCCGTTATCCCAGAGTAATAAAGTATCATATTATGAATAAATTTAGATTTTAGGAAATATTATTGTTTGAAAAATTTCAATGCATATTAGTATTACACACACACACACACACACACACACATTTTTTTTAAGTACACTTCCAATGTTAATTAATTGCCGTCCGTGCTTGGTTCTTTAAAGAAGCTCGTATACAAAGGGGATTAGTTCTACGACCGAAATATGGAACAACCGAAAAAACTGAACAAGGGCTTATTTTAAAGCTTAACGAATATACTTTGAAATGCTGAGAGCGCCTTTGAAAAATCTAATATGGCGGCTCCAATATGGCGCGTAAAGATTTAATTTGTATAAAAGAAGTTTAAAAAAATAAAATTAAAATTTATACCATGTTTATAGTGTTTTTTCCGTATTCCAATGAATTTTGTCTTACCCAACGAGAATCTGGCTTTAGAATTTAGCTACATCACCGCTCATTTTTTTTCTAAACTCAAAAAACAGGTAGAAGGCAGTAAAAATATGGAAAAATTTACGAGGAGAAAAAAGAAACCTACATTTTTCATAGCCTTCTCTTTTTCTATTAGGAGATGGAATGACTAAGTCCAAGTCAACCGTCGGAATTAGTAGGTCAAAATTCATCGGAATACGTAAAATGCACTATAAACATGATCTAAAGTTTATGTACGTTTTTAAATTTTTTTATACAAATTAAGAGTTTGTAGGCGCCATATTGGAGTCGCCATATTAGATTTTTCAAAGGCGCTCTCGGTATTTCAAAGTATATTCGTTAAGCTTTAAAATGAGCCCTTGCTCAATTTTTTCGGTTGCTCCTTATTTCGGTCGTAGTACTGATCCGGTTGACATGGATCGTCCCATATATGACAATGTAATATAACAAATGAACTTCTTTCAGAAATGAATTTCAAGGGATATCTAAGAAGGCTTTAAGGCATATGGAATGGGCAACCAGATGTCACATCCTTGCAAAATGCGGTCAGATGAACCGCGTGAAAGAAATATTACAAGATATTGATGATCCGCAAGAAATGGATGACAACGACAAAAATACTTTACTTGGTTTTCGCGGAATGGCTTGGTTAATATATGCACCATACCATTATAAAAAAGGCAAGCAATATTTTCAACGTGCTATTACAGAAAATCCTACATGTCCGTACTGGTGGTACATCGCAGGAAGATATTACAGAAATAATCGAATAATACATAATCCCAAACAACTAGCCTCTATTCTAGAGAAATGTTGTTTTATAAATGTTTTCGATAATTCAATGAATTCAAAACTGAAATTTCATGCAGCGAGTATATGCATGAATTACGACGATGACATGAGTGTATACCAAATGTTACATGAAATTGCGGATGACCATGTAGAAAAGCCGGATGTGATGTTCCTATGTTTGGCATTAGCGTTTCAGGATATACAAAAGTTAGCGTACGCAGAATCATGTTTCAAAGTAGCAACTGTGTTGAACTTAGATCTGCCACATCAGATTTATCTTAAAGGAGTGTATTGTAGGAGAGCAAAACAATATACGGTAAGAGCAATGCGGTTAAAATTAAGTTTTCATTCATATATATAGAGAGCTTCGGGAAAATTTAGTCATTGTGAAACTTGTCAGCATTATTTGTGATAAATAATACGGAAGGAATACTGAAATCATATAAAAAATAATTAAATTAATTTAATCATTAAATTTTTTTTTTATTTCCTTTTTTCATAATTTAATATTTTCAGAATACTACTTCCGTTGTAATGATAATAATAATTTTGAAGGGGATTCTCGCTTTATTTAAAACATTTAAATGTATAATAAGTATATTGAATTTAATATATTGAAAACCATAAATATTGGATAATTTCTAAGTAAATATTTAACTTGTGAGGTAAATTTATAATATACTTCTGTCTGACAATATTTTTTAAAAGAACAAGACTTGTATACTACAGAAGAACATTATTAAGAATAATTATAAAATGTTAAGGTGGTGAGTTATACATGTTAAATGTAATATTTCTTGTTATGAACTATTAGAACGCTGTAAAGATTTTGTGGTCAATAGTTGATCCATCGAGGCCGATATTTTTACCTGCAGTAGAGTTGTATTCTTACTGCATTCTTCAAATCTTACCTACATTTGGATTAATTCGATTTTTATCGGCTGTAAATCGAGCCCTCAGTGACGTTGAAGATAGGTTTAAGCAAGGAATTCTTTTATGCATTGCTATTAAATATTATGAAGAAGGGAAAATACGTCAATCATTAAAATATTTTCAACTAGCTATGACGGCTAATCCCACCAGTCCACAAGTGGAGGTAAGTATTCAATGTACACATGTTTTGAAAAAATGTTAAAATCGCAACACTCGTCTAATTTCATTGAATACTTAATCTAATTTAACGTTACAATAATCTTCAAAGAAAAAGAGATCGTTTAAATCTATTAAATAATTAAAAATACTCAATAGAATCAAATTCAGCGGTTTCGGTAGCTCAGGTGGTAACGCGCTTGACTACCACGTCGTATAGGTCGGGAGTTCGATTCCCATCGGGTGAACTATTTTTCCATTGTATTCAAGCAGCAGTTCGCTATATGTGTAAGACGAGCCACGTTGTTTGTTTACGTTTGGAAAGGTTGTTTATCCGGCAGTGAAACGACTCTAGACCCCGCTGCTATATACTTGATGTGGGTTTCCGCAGTTCCCTACAACCTCGACAAATGTGGGTACGGCGCCATCTGAAGACGATCTGCAGCTCTTGCACCTATCGTCGTGATTTACTCCGAATAGGTTCACAAAAGTCGACGTTAAATAAAATAAAAAAAAAGAAATTCAATTAAAAATAGTACGAAATTTATTTGGAAAATACGTCGATCACAAATAGATTTATTTTCGTATATACTCGTATTCAAAGATTTCTACAGTGATACTTGAGTAGTTGCCATATTTTCTTAATTGGTTTATGCATTTAGTATTCAACGAATATTTACATACTACATTATTTAAGTGCTAGGGGTATCAGACTCGAATGCACATTGACCTATGCTGTATACTCATTGAACAATTACCATTTATGTGTTCGTTGAATAAGAAGTACATCTATTATTTTAATCATGACTACTTAATAAGTTATCATACTTCATGTTTATAGACTCATAAGGACTTCAGTGATCCCCAGAAGACTGTGAATATCTACGATTATCTAATGTCGGAGGTATTGGTGACAGCTGAAAAATTTCGATTCAATTTAAATAAAAAATCATTGAATGATTTGGATAAATTACAGAGATTGTGTGACAAATACGAAATCCAACGTGTACGACAAACTATAACATTTGAAGATAAATGAAAGTAGCAGAGACCAGAGTAGTTTAATATCGTTGAATATATTAATATATATTCAAACGTATATGTCTTTGTGCAATATTTTATTTTTATATTTAAATCGATTGAGGACTTTCCTTGCGGTTTACTTGAACACTTATTATCATTAGTTTTACAAATTTTTACATAGTATATTTTTTTACACGACACGATTGTCACGACTCCCCCTCCCCCACCCTTTCCTGATTGTCATCCTTCAAATGATGTGATTTTAACTCGGGTTTATTACTTAACCGACTACTGTCCATATCATTATATATACTGACGATTCGCGAATCTATTAAAAATTTAATTATAATAAGATTTGTTAATATGTATTGTTAAGAAAACGTCAAAGGAACAATAAAGCCTAAATAAATGTTAAATAATTCTTCAAAAATTCCTAACGTCGAAATTTCGAACGGGCAAAATTCCTATAATATTACTTGAGGTGTACCACAAATTGTACAACTTTATACTTGTTTTTTTTTTTTTTTTTTTGCAAAAATCTTTCATATTAGCAAAACAAAAAGCAAACTTATTGTTCAAAATTATCAAAATTATTATCCGACCAAGCACAAAAAGCTTTTGAATCTTAGAACATCTTATTATATAAGAAATTCCT
Organism: Trichopria nigra; assembly: GCA_030522945.1. Classification (NCBI taxonomy): domain Eukaryota; kingdom Metazoa; phylum Arthropoda; class Insecta; order Hymenoptera; family Diapriidae; genus Trichopria; species Trichopria nigra. Next base: position 23,376 of record JAPYZR010000804.1, on the reverse strand, counting down.
GCACACACTGTAACGGAATCATCCAGTCATTTAAATTATTTTCACTTTGTATATATATCTGTACTAATATATCGACGAGTATGGAACATTTATAAGATTTTTATATTGTCATCTAAGTTGAATTACTATAAGTTGTGTACCTCCAAATGTATACTTTATGTATACTTTAATATACTCTAATTGTATACTTTATGAATGTCATATTCATATTATTTTGATATGCAAATTAAATTTGCATATAACATAAACATTAATTGTATGATGCGAAAACTCTGTGGTCTTATGTCCGAATCAGTTTTATTTATAACTTATATATAAGGTTTATATCTATATTTTTACGTTCGAGCGATTTTTCATTCAATTCGGAACCGATTTCACTATATTTGTGTATACTCTTCAATGTGGTTCAATATCAGATATTAAAAATGTGAAACACGAAAAAAAACATAAAAAATAACGAGTCATAATATTGGGAATGATGACGAAAGAAAATACCTATGAAGGAAGAGTTAAATAATAAATGATGAATATTTAGTCGTATAAGTATATGTGCATGTCACCTATATGGTTCTTCAGTCAATGCCATCGATAATCGATAGAAAAAAATGACGAGCGGAAATGTTGCCGTTCGGTGTCGTGATAACAAAATTCACCCTCTATACGTCAATGTGCATACCAATAATGGCAGCTGTCAAATCAATAGAGTTTCGAATCGCGAGTGGAATTGAAAATGAGGAAGCGTATCTCCGTATCACCGATAAAATCGCGAATGAAACGGATGGGAAAGAAGCGAAGGACATTTTAGCGGAAATCGGGGCAGAACGAGACGATTTGGAAAACGACAAAGGCGAGACGAAAAGGGTTGATAGCAGTCGGCAAAAAAATTACGAAGACGAAATTCCGACGGGACGTGGACGGAAAACAAAAGACAAGACTGAAACGTTCCATTCGCGCGATATCGACGAGACCTTAAAGGAAGATGCGGATCAAGAGGAAATGGGCAAAGGCGATTTTAGCGAGTCTCCAGAAGAAAATGAAAAAACTCGGCAAATGGCAACGCTTCACGCTCACGCATTTTTCAGACATGCCCCGGAGACAAACCTAAAAAAGCTCTTGGTATTATAAATCAATTTACGACATTTTTGTGTTAATAGAACAAGTAGAGACTCCCAGGTCAATTCGGTTAATTCGTACTCGTCCAGGACAATTTCCCGATTGACCATCCGCCAGTCGCTAAACCCCCAACAATATAAATCGAGATCATCAGACTGTCATTTTCGATATTGCGCGAAAAGTCGCGACTTTCTTGATATATGCATATATTTTTAAACGAACATTTTTAGCCGTTGCGGTATAATTTAGAAATATGGAGAATGGTATAGATCTAAAGAACAAAAAATTACGAATTTATTCCACTAATTTTTCATTCTGAGTTAATTCATACTTCCATGTAACAAATATATGCAGGAACGAAAACGAGGGTAATAAAGCAATTGAATAATACCAAATTATTTGAATTAAAAAAATCCATCCATTTCTTAGTCCTCCATTTTAAATGTCGTAATTTAAATCCATAATTCTTATTCAGAACTTGAAGCGTTCTCTTCATTTTTAAAAAATTTGTATGTATTTAATATTAACAGTATAATTTCGTTCTTCATACAAGGTTACCTCAATTTTTACTCTATTAAAGTTTACAGCGGAGAGCCGTGCATTATGCAAGTACGTATCATTCAACTTATTTTTGTAAAAGGGAAATCACTATTTTTTAACCGCGAGATTTTCGTGTAATTCAATTGGGATTACAATAAAAATGACGATTCACTTTCTTATATTTTAATTATAATTTAATTTACTCAAAAATATAAAGGCAATAACATTGATGATAAGGATAAGTAACATTTAAATTATTATACAATTCTAAATTTTTTTTTAAATTCTTCGTTACTTCGACAGAAATCGTGTTTATCAAATGAATATAATCATAATATAAGGTGTTAATTCGATAGATTATTCACTCTAAATTTCGTGGAGTGAACATTTTTTTAAAAGAGTGGTTGAAGATATCACTTCATTCCTTTAAAAGCGATGTTTGTAGCGACTCGCATTAAATAGAGTATCCCTCTAGTAATTTAAATTTCATATTATATAACTTAAGAAGTTATTATATAACTTAATACGTCTAATTCGTTTTTTTTTGTAAACAGTGATTGCTCGCAGTTTTCACTCTAAGAAATTTAAAGTTTTTATCGCCTGAAGAAAAATATTCTAGTTCGATGATACCTATATATCTTGAGAAGAAAATGTGCTTCACTAAAATAAGATTCAAAGAAATAAGCTACCCGCCCTTTAATTAAATGAAAGTTTTAAGGTGATTTTGATTTTATTATTTCGCAATAAATCAGTAATTAACTATTAAAGTATATCGAAAACTATGTAGTCCTTGACCGAACCGTTCCAATAATGATCGTCATTAAATGACGGAAAGTTCAATTGCACCATGCGCGTATTCAGATTCACTACCTATACTCGCGAATGCAATTTAATTATTAGTTGACATTGGCCTTGATTAATTGATTACAGATCTGGTGCTCCATCTATATCGAGCAATTGGCCTGCCATTGCACTACCTTCGTAAACCCTTTTCACGGTTTCTTGCATTTATTTTGAAAAATTCAACTCAGAGGAAAAAATGCTTTTGGCAAAAAAATATAGATCATGGCATTTTCTAAAAAAGGTTATTTATATTTTCTTCGGTACCCGCCCGCTTTAGGAATTCCATCCCAATTTTTTAATAATTTTATGAATTATTTTCACATAGATGGAATTATTCTAAAAAGTTGCATTTAAAGATTTTTAAAATTATTATAACGATGAACAATTTAATTATAAAAGATTCGTGGAGGTTAAAATAAGCTGTCATTTATTGCGAAATAATTTTTACAAATGATGTCTAAATATTTTTTAAGAAGAAAAGTTATTTAAAATAATATTTGCCATTTTTAAATGTTTTCCGGGATCAATATTTCCTTCCTATATAACTATACCATTATAATGGACTTTCAAATTTTCAAAGTGTTTCTTCCGATATCTATTTTTTATGTACTACGTATATATATGCAGATTAAGAATAATAATAAGCTTTATATAATAATACGAATACGACATAGTAATCGAAACAATAGTAAGAATCGTCTTATAAAATGGTAATATAGAAAAATAATTGTGGGAAGTTTGATTTAACTGAAAGTGTAATGTGAAATAAGGCACGTCGATTAAACTTGCGGGATAATTTCTTATGTGTATAAAATGAAATTCATTTATTATATTCAATTTTACCATTTACATTTTTATTTCTCTTAAGAAATTTAAGTAAATTAACAAAAACACACTGAAAAGATTTTTTTCATATACTTGTCAAAAAAAAAAGACATGGTATGTTCGTATAATAAATTAATTTAATCTAACCATGAATAATTTGCAATATTTTATGTGTGAATTCCATGTTCTACTACAGAATGTACACAAAACCTAGTTGCTAGAATACTATTTTGTATAGAATTGTATTTTGAATTTTATACCGATCTCGCCTTTGAGTCGTAAAAGCATTTCTCTCATAATCGCTATTTATATTTTATATACATTCCCATTAAACATTTTGCCGTTTTAATGGTTATAGATAAACAACTGAGATTATTTATTTAACTTTAAACGCTCTACTCGCTATACTGTCATGCACATTTTTGTGCACATATGCGACAAAAAAAAAAAGAATATATATATATTGCAATGCATATTTTTTTTCGACTGATTACATTTTTTCAACATTTTTAAGATAGAAATTTCTGGCACCGAGGACATTAAAAACTTGACAGAAATCAAGTTAAAAGTCATTACAAAAAATGCTGGACTACACAGACTTTCAAAACATATGCCTTTTCTGAAAATATTAACTTTGGATGGAAGTCGCGTATCTTCTCTTCGAGATTTAGGATCATCATTGGAGAATCTAGAATCGTTAAACATATCAGGGTTACGTATACATATTCAAATTTACGTATTTCTTAAATAATCTCAAGGGAGTTTTAAAGTACGACAGTAACCGACCTAACCTCGCAAGAAGAAAAATGTAAATTAAAAATGATTAAAACGTTTTTTTCAAAATTTGGGGTCTGGAAGGGTGATTCTAAATGATATATGCAATCCCAAAAAGGGTACCTATGAAGTTGATCCAAAATTAAACGAGGATTATCCGAAATAAATTATTTTTGTTGCAGGTAAGGGGAAATAATTTATTTCTGACAGTATTCAAATACAAGTTTTTGATCTAATTTAATTTGAACAGTAGTATGTCTTGGGGAATTTTATATGTTATGTAGAATTACACATCCAAAGTCCAAATTTTGAAAAAACGATCCAACCATTTTTAATTTAAAACATTTATATGTATAGTTCGGGTTGGATTTTTATTCCTTATGTTACGTTTCTCATTAAAATTATTAACATTTCTATTTATGATGATGTTTATTTTTAGAAATTCGATATGTAACTAAAAGTTACTCTTTTTTAACCAATGATCGCTAACTTAAAAGCAACTTTCTGTACAATTGTGCATAACATATAATCATCAGAATATTTCATAAATACGGATTGGTAGCATCATTTTTTAATGCGCTATGTGTGCATGTAATAAATTTAATATTCACATTGCAGATGTCACGTATCGTGCCTTGATGGAATATGGGGATTCCGTAATCTAAAAAATCTCATTGCAAAAGATAATTTTATACGGGATCCTTCACCGTGTTCGGGAATTGAAGAACTTACGAAGTTAGACCTGACAAATAATGACATATCTGATTTATCAGCGTTTGTTTTTCTTCGAAATTGCAAATACTTGCGTGAGATTTCAATTGGTCAAAATTGTTTCGATAACTACAAGGCTACAATTAGTGTAAGTTCTTTAACAATAAATATTAGTTATATAACTATATAACAACTATTACTTTACGACTAATTAGATTGATAGTATTGCCAATATTGATGCTGTCCATAACGATTATATCTTTATTTATTTTTATCACGACTTCATAAAATCTGAATTTTGTATGTATTATATTACAAATATTGAAACTCTTATTTTCTCGGTCTTCATTTTTCAGAATATTTAAGTAATAATTTTCTCGACTATTGGTCTTACGAATTGATACAAATTTTCTGTAAATGAGTATTAGAGGCATGAGTTAAATATGAGATTACAATTACGAACACCTCTTCCATGTTTGAAAATGTACTTTAATAATAATTTCGGTTGTATATATAAATTTGACAAGACGCACAATAATTGACACGATTGAAAATTTCTGCATTTTTGTACGATTATTCATATTCTTAATTAATCAACTTATTTTCCATTACAGAAATTACTTCCCCAAGTACGTTTCGTAGACAACGAGACAGTGACTAACGACGATGAAAATTCTGCAGCCGAGTAATTCCTGACTATGCAATAAATGTAACAATAAATCTTTAGAAATTGTTTTTAAATTTGACGAATTGTTTTAGAACTGACATGAAAAGTGATGAGACATCACTGGATGGTAGGTTTCTATCTATTTCAGATGAAGACACTGATAACGTGAGTCACTTTATACTGGTGACATCCAATATATGTATAAATTATTAAACTTTGAGAAAGATAATTAATTTTATAAAGTATTTACATAAAATTAGTTATGTTCGCAACGCATGCCAACTCTATAATTTTACATATAAAGAGATTTTATTCGTATTTACAATAAAATATTTGTTACAAACCATTTGTCCTTATTGTAGGTTACGTGTAATGTATTAAGCAGACTATATAAATTGTTTTTATTTTCTTTTTTAATTTGCTATTTGCACTACCCGGATGTAGACCAATTCTATAAAAAAAAATTATATTATTATATATATTTTTCTGATTTCAATTTATTAAAATTGTATAATTTGACGGACTGCCATTTCTTTATCTGCAACAATATCATTATTATAAGTGGATTTCTCCATGGTTCTCTAGAGCAAATATGTACTTCATGTATGTTGGGATTAAATGTTGTACAAGTTTAAAGCAATCGATCGTACGTACTTTATATTTTATAGTTGCTAATAATGAAATCACAAAAAATTCATAATAAATTACCTTTATCATTAAATTTTTAATTCTTCATGTTTTTCACAGAACGGATTATGCATAACTATTTGTTAAAGATAAATTAAGCGAAAAACATTTCATGTAGTGGAAATATTTAATTCCGAATGAAACCTTTTTGTATGTCGAAATAACACTTAATTAACATCAAAACATAACTATGTGTAATGTGTTTTGCTATTATGATAAAATAGGTGCATTTTATCATAATACAAATGAAAATGTGTGGTTTTATAAACATAGTTAAACTGCATAATTTTTATATTAAAATCATACGTTAAATATACAATTTTCCACGCTGCATAATAAAATGTGATGTACACATAATCGCAGCATTTTAATAATTTAAGCACCGCATTAAATATAATTCCTTAATAAATAATGACCTCAAGAAAAGAAGCTAGTAATCGCTTCAGTGAATCCAATAAACATCCTAGAACTATTTAGCAGAAATAATATAAATATATTCTGTAATGTTTGATTTAGGAAAACAGTTTTACCCAGGATGAACTATACGATGATGATTATGATGACAAATTAGAAGATTCCATGCATAACTTAGAGATTTTTACGGAAAACGATTCTGTACGTGTTTTACTACTTATTCACTACTGTTTTTCAAATGAACTAGTCAACTAAAAACTGCAAAATAATTTCAACTCAATAACTGAACGTGTATGTTTCTTACATCGCAAAATAATTGTAAAATCTATTCTCGGATAGGACGATGGTGAAAAACTAAACTCGATTATTTCAAAAGACTCCTACATTCAAGATGCATTAAACTTTCCTAACATTCTAGAGAAATATAATTTCGATGAATTCTCCTCTAGCCGATTTATACCAGAAGATGACTGTGAACCTTTAAGTGATTTCCAAACAATAAGTAAGTCTGATTACATGAAATACTCGGGATAATATATATACTATATATACTATATATTATATATAAAATTGGCAAATATACAACAGAACAAAATGTATAAAATGCTTTTTGTATTTTCTATAGAGTTGCATACGAATAATATTTCTACTTCAGTAAAAAATATGTACGTAATCATGCATGCCAACAATGTCCATTTTATTGATTTTTCTTTTGTACTCACTTATCAATATATCAGAAAAAAAATAGTTTACATTACTGTCGTTACTTTTTTAAAAGTAAGTATATTAATATTTTTTTTTTACTGGAAGAATATTTTTTATAAAAGAAACATGTATAAATGTCGCATATAGATGATAAAACATATTTTTTATTATTTAGTTTTTTTTTAATCCTACATTGTTTTTGTGTTGTTTTTTACAATAATATGCCTATAACAACATATATACCTATAATAATTAGGTGGGTACACATGTGTATAAACTTGTTTATACACATGTTTAAAATTGATAATGCAGAGAGAGATCCCTGTATTATCATTTTCTCGAACTGTAATAGTCATTCTTTAAAAAACATTGATATATACCTATAAATATTATAAGACTAATAATACATTTTATTTGCAATATTATAGTCTTTGACATCCCCCATGATATTTCAAGTGATATTTCAAATATAGTGTCCATCACCCTGCATATTTGAACGTGATTTGAATACGAATGTGTAAAAACAAAATCAGAATTTGCAAGCATGTTGCAAAATTTAATCAGTTGTTCTCAAATTTTTCAGAAAAGAGCCAAGTTCCAGAAAAGCCATCGAAACTATCTTCTGCAGGTTGTACAATTTATGGAAATCTCGCGGCATCCTTACGACGTCGTAAAGCGCCGAAAAGTGCATTTACTACATTTGTGGTAATAAAATTCATCTTTCTGATATTGCCACGTACATATAATACAGTTCTATTATTAATAAGTTTTTATTGTTTGACATTTTTAGTGCCTGAAATTTGAAAATTTGCTTTTACTACAGTTTTTCTGATGGAACAAAAAAACATAATTTCAAAAATCGCGAAAGTTGCAAAATTTTTATTGATTTAACATGAAAACCGTTGTTGTAATTTTTTTGTATAAAAAATAGATTAATGTATATATATTAATCTATGCGATATTTGCTTTATTTGATCTATTTTAGTTCACTGATATCTAACATATATATATGGTTTATACAATATCTCGATTTTAAATGGTTGATCTGTAAACATTGATGTGTAAAAATTGTGCTCTGTTTTTAATGAAGGAGCCACGACTGGAAGATACGATCGGAAATACGTTTTGATACACCTGGAATACTGTACATGTAAAAGCTGTAATATCCTTTTATCAATATTCATCTGCTCCTTGTCGGGGACATAGCGCATTTCGTGCTTTTGTTCTGTCTTCATAAATTCCAATACGTGAGACCGTGCAATAAACGTGTGATACTAAACTTCACGCATGAAATTGCAGCAATTTTGTACTTTACGACTGAAGGAGTGGTTTATACACAATTACCATCGTAAATTTGTGCCATTGTGAATTCGTATAGTATAAGTTTCTATCGATTTGTATGTACGTGTCACGTCAAACATCTGAATGAAGCAATTCAAATAAAGATAAATGATTTAAATATAAACAAAAATTTACAGGGTTTATCGCAATTCGACGCTGATTATAAGACTAACTTATTTTTCAGTTGAGAAGATTGTTCCTTTTGATTTCTCCTATTTCAAATATACATATAATATATATGATGTTAATCCTTATTGCATGGCTTTTTTTATCGGAGTATAACAAATTGTCGTGAAAAACATGAATATACATAAAAAAAAGAACCAAAAAAAAAAACAAAGATCGAAATTGTTTACCATTAAAACTTATAATGTATGTGATAGAAACAGAAATAGCATTCTATTTTTAAGAATATCTATAAGTATTCGTGGAATTTGATAACTAGATAATATAAGACCATGCATAAAAAAGTGTATATTGAACCTCTATTTTCCTTCACGTTCAGTGCTATTTTATATTGATAATATGCGCAAGTTATTTTGAAGTCGGTTAATTTCACGCGTTTCGTATAATTAAATCGACTAACGAATCGGAAGCCGGAGGATATTCGCGGACATGTTTATTTTACGCACAGGATACAATATAATCAGCCTTGCTGCATTTTACTATCAATATGTAACCTTGTTGTCTTTATCGTGGTTTTCATCAAAAAAGCATATATATACACACTTCATATAAATATAGTCCAAGCGAGCGATACAGTTCCATATATACATACATATATACATATATATACAGCCTTTGGCGACGTTGCACACGCGAGCGCATTAGATGCTCTTTCAATTTTACGCACTATACTCACAGTTTGTAATAAAGAATCGCACTAGTTCGTAAAATACCTACTTTACGTTTACAAAGCAGCCACATAAAAGCGTGGTTTGTATGCATGAATTTACAAAAATAAAAAAAAAAAATCATTGTTATATCAGTGTTGTACTTTCACCAACACCTAATTCGAAACGACACAGTTTATTGAATTAAAATTGACTTTAAAAAACAAGAAGGAGGCAACTTTTAATTTACACAGCGATATTTTCATGAAATAAAATACTAACATTTTTTTTTAATTATTTATATTATTTATTAAATTCTTGCGTAAAATAGACACTGCATAAAATTGTGTAAGTTTATCGTAAAGTTTATGGCAATGGCGCAATTTCCGCTTGAACTTACAATATATATTCTAAAAAGGAATGTTACAAAAATGTCTTCGTGATGATATAAAAGCAACAACATTTTCATTATATACACTTTACAATAATATAGACATTATGACAAAAAATGTAATTAAATTTATAATAATATAATGCGTTAATAAATTGTTCATTCTATCTATTGTTCATTCAGTCTTTTGTTAAAGAAACAATATTATATTATAACGAATTATTTATACTAGGAAGTAATTCATTTTACCTTCAATCATTTATCATACAGAAAATAATGAAGGTAAATAAATCGATATATGACATGCATCGTTTTTATTGTGCCTGTTCTAAATATTACTGGAACTGAACTTTTTCGATCGTTACTAAGCCATTTTATCTGATGCATACACTTTCGATTGTCTATTTCTTGTCTAATCGTATAATATCAGTGAAAGAATGTTCTCTGAAATCTATATACAGGAATTGTTATTTTAAATGTAAGGGTTACAATAGACAGATGTTTGATGAATTGAATTCAGTAAAAGAAATTAAACCGCAATATACCTCAAAGAGATATATGAAAGAATATGTGCGGGCCAAATGTATACAAATATTTCATTTTTATTTGTTTGTTTATTAGAATCTTCTGTTAAAATAAACAATATACAAAATAAAAGTATAACAGGCGAGCATTATTTTGGAGGTCTATGCACTTGGAAGTACACCCTGGATACCCTTTGGCCACTCAGATTGTGATTGAAATATGAAAACAATGAAAAAATGTTAACTAAACTTAATTGAATACACTGACGAGCAATGCTGATGAATTATATCGTTTCAAAATGAAATTTTTGCGTGCTGTTTGCATGTATGCCGCGGCAAACAGAGCTCACGTTACGTTCACTTTATTTTTATCATTAAACCGTGTATGGTAGGATTATTTTTACATATTTACCTAATTGCGAATTAATGTGCGAGCTACAGGTGGTTTTAATTGAGTTCGTTGAAAATCACATGCTATCATGATGCTATCCATGATTGCACGTCGAAAGTAGCAATCATTAAGTAGCCTAATTAAACTTTATTCGCGCAATTAGTTATTGAAATCTGTTCACAACATTTATGAGTGATATAGCCATGGGATATACTTCATTAACATTTTGACGGCTTTTTGACGTCAGTGTACAATTCGTGTTTGCTGGGTAGGCTACATTGAGAGAAAGAGAAAATATATCAGTACATTTTTATCATTGATGAATAATGTTTTTTCAAGGTAAAGTCAAACTACCCTCTAAAGCGTTTGAAGGAAATTCCTAATAAGGAAATAGGAATGCTGCTCATGTTCTAGAGTATAAATGTTCACGAGTATAAAAAAATTAAATATGTAAAAAAAAAATGTAAGCGCTATCCCCTTGGTCAAGCAACCAATTTTTAATTTTACTTGTACACAATTATACCTTTCCCTTTTTTCAAATCTTATTGACCCATGCTACGAACTTTCGGACTTTTTGGTCACTAAAAACTGACCATTATAGACAGTAATGGAATAATCGTTTTTCTTTAAATTTCGACACCATCCGCAGCTTATAATATATCCATCGGAGACGAGCATACACCCGTTGTCAAATCTCGAAGCCCTTGTATTTTATATATTCACTCGAGGTGAGCATACTAGAAGTCCATTCTAAGGCGTGTAGATGACTGGAGTTCGAAATCGACTCTCATTGAATCTAGATTCGCTTTAAATGCAAGGGTGTCGGAAATGGGGAAACCCCTATACCAAGATGACAATTAAATTCAGTTATATAACGTTATATATCGCGACTGATTACATAACTTTGAAGTCTTTATATATGTCTTTATTCATACAACTTGAAGAAAATATTTAGATGTTTATTTGATATTTTGAGCGAAGCAAATAATAGTGATCATATCTTTAAAAACATCGAATGTATTGTGTAAATTGAATTGTTGATAGTCACCTGGACCATATACCTTATATATTTCAGTGAATATAACATGGAAATAATGATTGACCTTCTCCATTTAATATTATATTATAAAAGAGCGCCGTTCTTTGCAATTGAACTATGAAATTGCATTTCATTCCAACGATTGCTGCGCTAGTCATACCATTTAAAAAATCGCCGTTCATATTTCCGTTTAACCTTCGAACGGGAAATGAAGGGTATGTCATTTGTAGCGTGAGAAAGGATCAGTATGTTTGACGAAAACCAATAGCATCGAGATAAATGAAAAAGTAAATTATCGGGGAAAATCCACGCCACGCCAAGCAGTATAATTGCTTGTGGAGTTTACCCGTCGCGGATATCGCGTGACACCCTATGATCTTTCATGTGAGTGAAATATCCATATGTATATACCCGCACACCCATTTACACCGCATGTGAAGTTAAGTGGCCACGTGAATGTGACACGTGAACCACACACCGGACACCTATGCAGCGGTCACCAAAGAATGAGCAATATGAAAATTGTCAGTATCGATTCATCCGGCACCTTGCAATGTCGCTGTCGAGGACTTCCGCCTCAAAGGACTTTGTGCTTTCCTCATCACCTCGACCGCGACACGGAGTTTGAAAAAAAACGAACACTTTATTCAGCTAAAATTTAAATATTCTTATAAAATTCGTGATTCACCGATCGGATAAATGTAGTGATTAGTGATATATGGAAAATCAATATGTGCAAGGCTAATCATTGAAAGAGTGACGTGGGGGGCAAAGTGGATCATACTCAAATTATTAAAGTTGATTTGAGATTTTAAATTCGGGTCTGCATGTAACTTTATAATTTGCAATCATGTGAGGAGTAAAGAAGATTGCTCGACAGTTAGGCCGGCTGTAAAGATTTACAAATTCTGCAATTAACTGAATACTAACAAAACATATTCAAAATGTCAGGGTCAATGCGACATCGGGGTACACTACCCAGCCATTTGAAAGTCACGACGTTCACTGTAAGTAAATATTCAATAACAATCCATAATTATGTGAATTTCATGATAATGCAATAATATTTAACTAGAAAAGAAATTTAAAAAATCTTAAAGACTGTCAAAAAAAAATTATCTTCGCTATATTTTATGGTTGAAGGACTATCCCTTTTCCGGGTTTGAAAGAGACGAAAAAGGAAATATTTTTGGCACTGGGTACGCCTTCGAGATTTTGAATGTTCTCGTGGAGAAGTACAATTTCACCTATCAAATTATACCGCCGAAAGAGGACGTAATAGGGGACGCATCAACTGGAGTTATCGGTCAACTTGTTCGAAAAGTAAGTTTTCCTTTTCATGATAAGTACACCATTAATTAAATTAAGGCATAGGGAATTAACATCTTCCTCTTTTATTTTCTTGCAATACTACTAGTTTTATACAGACTCCTTATACAGACTTTTTATACAAACTTTTTATACAGACTTTTTATACAGACTTTTTATACAGATACAATATTCTAAACCCCTAACAATTCAGGCAAATTGTATTGTATATATACAAAATTATACGCATAATACATCAAAAAACGCATTGTATCTATAACATCGTTTTTTATTGCTTTTTAAATGCAGTCACTAAACAAAAAATATTACTAATATATTATTGCAATAAAAAATGATATATTGTCAATTTTTTGTGTATAACAAATTAAACGTTTTTTTTTTTTTTTTTTAATCGTGTACGCAGATTCGCACCAAAACACTTTTTTGGATAGTGCACGGAAAAAATGTTGCGTTCAATTAATCATACTATGGATGACATGTCTTCCTTAATGAACAATATGTTTTTAAAAAATGTATTTAGGAAGTTGATATGGCCGCTGCTTTTCTCCCATTACTAACGAAATTAAGAGAGATTGTCGACTTCGGCGTCGCTCTGGAGGAATCGGATATCACATTTCTGATGAAACGACCTGGAGCTTCCGCCACCGGAGCCGGCTTTTTAGCGCCATTTACACCAACAGTTTGGTATTGCATATTGGTGTCCATATTCGTCGTAGGACCTCTAATTTACCTTGTCATCTTTCTAAGGTAAGTATCGAAGAAGTTCTTTATTTTTTTAAATATTTTGCTGATTCCTAATAATATGTATATATATTAAATTCGTAATGTACGAAAGGTTGAAGAATTTTATTTAATTTTTAAGAATTACAATTGCACATTTAATCTAAACAATTTGTTGAATTTTTAATAAAATTTACTCTCCTTACTTTGATGTATCAGGGTCAAAAGTGCGTATTTTTTTTTTAAATGCTCAAATTTATCTCATAAATTGTTTCATTTACTTTCATTATACTTTACTTTTTTTTTAGTAGACGGAGGAATGTTCTAACGTCTCATAATTACACGTGATTTTTTTTATTTTAATATACTTACTTAACGGCATTACATTAATTCTAAATAAATACAATGTGACTTTTTATACTTTCATAAATAATAATTTTTTACAAATTATGAATTTCCGCATAATTTGGATTACTCTAAGTTGAACGTATCACTTATATAATTGATCTTATATTAGTGAGGATTGCATTCCATTTGTTTTCATCAAAATTTTGTAAAGTAAAAAGTGGAAATTCTTGCAGTATTATATATTATGATAAAAACGGAAACATTTTTTTGACTAATCAACAGATCGAAATTCTGGGCAGACCCATCAGCAGAGAAAGCAACACTATTTGGCTGCTTGTGGTTCGCGTATGGAGGGCTACTAAAACAAGGATCGACTGTTTCTCCTATTGCAGGTAACACTTATATTTAAAAGTATTCTTTATCTTTGTATAGTATAAATTTTGTTGTTACTAGTTTACATCGTCACTTATGTGCACCTATAGTCAAACAAACCATGCGTGACCAATTATTCAATCGTTAAAATCCCTACATAATACAATGTGCAGGTTGTATTATATATATATTGTGACCGAACCCGGAGAAAACGCTGTTTCTTGCCGGGCCGAAAAAAGAAAAAGGGGAAATTTAAAATTAAAAGAATAATAATTAATAATTAACACCGTTAATAAGCTACACTATTGTGAACAATACGATATAGCCTCGTCAACGAGAGCGACAAGCACCGATGAAAAATCGGGACACCGTCGATCTTCTTCAACCAGTCTAGGCACATATATAAACAATGGTGCTACGATACGCACTAATGCATACGACACGAAACATTGAACAAAACTTAAACAATGTTCGCTTTTAGATAAAATTTATTACAGATAATCTTATATAATTCAAGGAGGGTTTAAAATTAAAAAAGGACTATAACTGTAGGGACGGACGTGGCTTCTGCAGGTTGAAAGGCAACCGTACAAAAAAATAATTTGGATAAAATATATTTCAGCAAAAAAACAAAAAGGAACCGGCGAATGAAAACAATATAAGACTTCTTTCTGTTCTTATTTCTCTTCTGCCCGGTTATTAAGCATTTTTGACCAAAACATCATGTATAATGTGTTGTTGCACTTATTATGTCCATATGTTTTAATTAAACAAGGTGTTTAGATTTTATATTTGCCATTTTTAATCTTTCATTATTGGAAGGTAAACTTTTCAACAATATTAAATTTCGTTTGAAATTTTAGAAAAATATATAAATTTTTGAAATGAAGCTAAACAGTTCAAACTTATTCAATATTTTTTAAGTTCATTTGGCAAATGTTAATATAACAAATCAATAGAGATCAATAGGACGTTATTACTACAAATGTTAATGTGAGGCACCAAACCTGAATATTGCACTCATATATCGCCACGCGACGGTTTTGCGTGCGAAGTCCCCATACTTTATTCAACCAGAAGTTCAAGGAGAAATTAAAATTTGCATAATTTTGCAAATAAATATGAAAGTTATTAACAACTCATCGAAAAACAATTTTATAACGAATCCTTTTTTGAGATGAGAAATAAATATTTTTGCATCATATTGCAAACGTAATATCATTATTATTTTTTGTATAACGAGTTCATAATCTATATAAAAAATATATTTCTATATTTTAAAGGCATGCATATATATAATAATACATTTATTTTTACAAAAAAAAAAAAAAAAAAAACTAGCTTTCTACATTTTATTCTGGTATACTGTTATTATCATATTTTCCATAGATTCAACTAGGTTATTATTTGCGACGTGGTGGATATTTATTACGATTCTAACATCGTATTATACGGCCAATCTCACTGCGTGTCTTACATTGTCAAAATTCACGTTGCCAATTAATACGATCGCTGAAATGGTTCACCATAATTATTATTGGTTTTCAATGGGTGGCAGAACGTTGGATCTCATGATGAAATATGTAAGTTTTCTTTTTACATTTGTACACAATAATGCTTCAGGTTACTACACGAAGTATAATAATATTAAAAGTAGTGATTGAAAAATTATGGTTTTCTATAGAATTCTATAGAGAAATACAATCTTATATTGTTTTATTAAAATCTTACAAACTGAAAAATGAAGATTAAAAAATGATAAACGTAAATTAACAAAATTAAAATTGATAAAATGATATTTAATGGCGATTGATATTTACTTCTACATATATAATAATCAGAAAATAATATACAGCTAACACCATGGGGATAAGATAACAAGCGCACATAGGGCCGAAGTGGCGATTGAAAAAATATCGTAAATATATATATGGAACACTATGTGCGAAATATCGATCGCCAGCGAGTGTGATTGTAAAACTCGCTCCGCTCGAGTGACAAACTTCACACTCGTGAAAATCGATAATGTTTCCATTGTTGCATAATGCACTATTCTTATGATATTATACATATATAGTATGAATGCATATGATAAAGAATGGATATCCATACGTTTGTTCTGTATATGAAAGTAAAATAATGGCGACGGTTTAAAATTTAATTTGAACATATATGTAACTTAATGTATGGATAAACGGAGTTTCAACGGAATATTATGTTTTTCCACATGTCGATTTTTATATTATATTATTTCTGGTTTATTTATAATATGTTATTATTTCTGAAGTGCATTCACTTATTATATGTATTCATGATATGACAAATATACATGTAGCACACACATTGATGTATATATTATTAAAACAGATAATAATTATATCTTACATATTATACGCAGAATCTAAGGGAAGTTGAGCCTCTTCAAAATTCGTTGAAGGTGAAATATGGAGAAATAATTCATGATCCAAGACCGAAAGATGAGATGATATGGAAACACATCGATAACAGTATGAAAATATTATATATAGCTTAAATATATTGCCCGACATTTATAATAGTTTCTTTTCTGATTTTGTTACTAAAAATATATGTGTGGATAGGATGTTATCAATTTACAAAAAAAAAAAGAAAAATCTACAACATATTATAACGGTTATCCATTTGAAATTTAAAGAAATCAGTCTATATATTTTAACATACAGCAAATGAGAGTAAATAAGACCTTATATCGATATGAAAAAGCACCCTATATTTATAATTTATTATTATAATAACGCGCACACGCATATCTAAAATTTGATGTATAACTTTTATGTATACAAACTTAACAATTCCGTCATTTTTTATGCAGAGAAAATCTTCTTAGTTGAGAAAACGTTTGCTGAGAACATAATCGCCAGGGATTTCAAGAGAAAAACCGATCAAAATATACGCGTGGAGAAGCGATGCACATACGTAATCAACCCGAACAAGATTTTGGTCCAAAGGAGAGGTTTTGCTTATCCACTTAATTCCTCTATTCAAGACGTCATGAATCTGGAGTAATAAAATATTACAATTTTAGATAGAAATATTGCCATGAAATGATACGAAATTTTAATATCGAACAGTAGATATATGTTAACTTTAGATATTTTAATGGAACATACCAGAATTCAAATTCAAATTTCTTTTGAATTTTCTCATTTTATCGTCATTGCACAAATTATATACTCCCGAAAAATAGACATTGCCCTGCTAAAAATTGGATTGTACGAAGGATGTACGGGGGCACAAATCAAACTTTACACCACGTTTCAGTGTACGTGTACACTTCCGCATGCACTATGATTTTTACAGAGATTTGAATATACATGAATTCTCACGATCCCCAACTGTATATAATGCGTGATACCAAATTCTATTTCAATTCTTATGCCTACATCTGCATATTCAAAATTTAAAATTTCATATTTCTAACAATTTATATATATATTTTTTTTAATAGATTGTTTCAAAAGCGCGAATTTTACGCACAGTTGTCTATTTTAAACCGCACACAGCATCCAAAATATTGTATCACCTATAACAAGAGTGTAAAGTATACTTTTCGCACGGGATGGATATTCTATATTTTTGAGTCAGGGTGTGTAAATATACACATCAAAAAATATTGTTCGATCCACGTGCGAAATTGTCTCTTAGGCAAATGTGATTACCCTACCTACTCGACTTTGGCTCATGAGTTAAATCCCTGTGTACATTCGCAGAAGAGACTTTTGCATCGAAAAGTAATATTAATACATTTTGGTAGCCAAAAAAATTGCACTAACTTTACAATTAAAAAAAAAAAAAAATTATAAGATTATTAACATGAAATGAGAAAATTTTTTAACGAATTAATACATATTTTTTATTTATTCGTATGTCAGATCGTTAACGGTTGTTGAGAGTGGAATACTGAAGTATATGAAAAGACGTGGGCTACCTGTGGCAGAATTGTGCCCTCTTAATCTCGCCGCAAAGGACAGACGCCTCCGTATTGCCGATTTGTGGCTGACCTTTGAAGTCGTATTTTTCGGCTTCTCTGCAGGAACTGTCATTTTTATTTTGGAGCTGTTCTTGGGGTACGTATTTATTGATATAAAAAAATATGAAGAAACTAAAATGTCGACATATCATTCATTTTATCATTCATATTCATATATATGTATATATAAATGCTTTGGTTTGCAATTTTAGAATACGTTTAGAAAAACAGAATTAAGATTGGCCTAAACGTCAAATTGAAGTGTTTTTTTTAATGTCTCAGTACTGCCAAACAGATAATACTTTTAGAATTTTTCTTGTTTTTAATTAAAAATTACCAGAATGTAAACACCATGTAAAGGTTTATTTTTAAATGGGTCTTGGAGTGTTTCGATTAAAAGATACTTCAGAATTATATTTTCACCTGGTGTACCTCGTTAGAATTTTTTTCTGGTAACATCACCTATTTTTTTTTCAGCGCGTATTCATATTATCCGATTGCGTTGAAATGTTCAGCGGTTTCTTTTTCTATCTCATAAACCATATTTATCACTGAGGAGCAAAGAAATTCGAACTTACCCAAAATAAGGACCACTCTATTGTATATCCGATTCATGATATATCATATAAGATTTAATCTTCTAAAAATGGTTACTCGTATATTAAAATTAAGCACGGGTTTAACCATTTTCTTTCATTCCATTTTTATGCATATACATGCATATACATGAACCTGTAGAATGCTGGGGTTTTACCAAGTTTAATCTCCATAAAAAATACCAAAATATTATGCATATATCTTAAGTTTATCTTATATATAAGTTTTAATCATATATGTATATCCTACATTTAGGCTTTCCGTCAGATTAACGGTTAACACTATTTCTTGAGTAATGAATCTATATTAAAATTTTCAGGGTTGCCAAGAAGTGTTGGGCTAAAGGCACTTGCTGTTTCAATTTCTTTTCCACGGAACTCACCAACACGGAAGCACGGGACAAACCGGATGACCCCTCAGACCCTGGACCGGAACCGGACGAGAAGGTGTTCTGGAAACGTTCTCCACCCCCGCCGTACGAGCCCGGCGACGAGAAGGCCAAGCAATTCTCTATCAATGGCCGCCCTTATCACGTTATCACCGAAGAGTCAGGAGACCGGCGTTTGGTGCCAATTCGAACTCCCTCGGCTCTTCTTTATCAGTACAACAATTAACAACACTAATGAAGTCTGCGATTTGGTCAATTCACCGTATGATAATTTTCTGACTGAATATTTGACAATATTGTTCGGTACATTTTGGCGCTGAATTTCGTAGTCACCAAAAAATTGGAGTGTGCGTGCGTGTGCGCATGCGTGAGTGTGTCTAATCGTATAAACATTCAATATCTTTAGAGAGCATCACAGCTTTGACGAATGATTGCACAAAACTGATCGTGTACAAAATGACTATTCTAGTCAGCACAAATCTACAACTATACAATTCGTAAAGAATTCTATAGGAACGTAATAAATCGACTGTTTAGGAATAACGCGAGTAAATATTATTTTCATAATATATTTCGAATCAGCAAAGGACAAGAGTTGGACGGAACAAGTGCTCTTAGACAGAAAAGTACTCTTTAAGTCCTCTCTTACATCGACTTCTGAGATCTTTGTTTAAAAGAGTGATTCTTGAGGAGTTTTTGTTGAGTTCGTATAGGAACATAAGCGCAAAAATGAATGCATAACACTGTAAAAAAAAGGATTAAAACAGCAAAACCTTGAGTTAACAAGGATTCAGAAGTACCTATACGTTATAAAGAAACTGAATCCTTTTTCATTCTTTTCAATCAGAATTTTTACTTTTCAATTCTCAATTATTTTACTGGGAGAACTTAAATAGTAATTTATTTACTCATTGTGTCCAAATTTTGTCTGTTCTGATTGGATCAGAAATCCTACAGACCAAACGCCTTGGTGATTTAAGAAGAAGATGAAAAATATTTTGTCGTGGAATTCACATTTTATTTTATGGCATTTATATTTATAAGCTGCCGCTGTTGAGTTTCCATAAAGTGGAATTTTTATTCGTAGAGTATTTTCTTGTTTTTACTATAATTGAATTCGTAATTTAACGAACAACAGGTACAACAGCGATTATCATGTAAATAGAAGATAAAATTTAAGCGAAATCACTTCGGGAAAAGTAAGAATATACCGTAGGAACTGACTTAAATTTATGTGCAATATTATAAACTTTCTTTTCATTTCGACACAAATCACTTTACGTTTTACCTATATTATAAAAACACACTTTCAAGAAATACAGTTTCGTATTGTTTAATTGATAATAATCTTAAGGCCAACAATATTTATCGCCTTGTGGCGATCGGGTCGAATTTATGAAGTGTCTTGTATAAGAGGTTAATAAATATTATTGAAAACTAAATACGTCCACATATTTGTACCACATCGATTACGAAGTTTAATATTTTTCACTGCCTATACGAATAATTTTGTCGTATCATTGATAGAGATAAACTATTAACTATTATATATAGATAACAGTCATATCTATTTACATTATCTGTATAGCAATTATTTAGTAACGAAATCTTTTAAATCAAAATACGCGTGTCGTATTTATATACTTTTATTACTGTTCGGTAGGAGGGTTTGGACTCCTAACCGTAGTTTCGAATAATAATACAAATTTATAATTTGTTGATCTTTATTTATTGGATATTTGCTGCATGTTACAGGAAGACTGTTATTATGTTTTTCCAACGAAGTCGCCACTCGCACATGTAATAATAAATATGGAAACACTTTGCCCCCGAGACTTTGTGCCCTGTCAGGGTGTCTCTCTGTATTGATGCAATAAAGGGGGTTTCCATATGTTTTCGTTCATATACATATGTATACATGTATGACTTTGTATAAATATTATTTGTGAGATTCGATTCATCAAACCTATGGTGCTGTTCGAGGTATAGACCTACCAAAATAAAGAAACTCACCAACCGTTGTTCACTTTGACAAGCCCGGACCGGTCGACTTCTCAAACAGAACTGGTGAACGCCCTGTTCTACGCCTCTATTTATACGGATTCCGTACCCCAGGAACGGAAGAGAATTTTAGTTACCAATAAATATTATACCCATCTAGCCATGTATATATTTTAAAGACCCTATATGTTTACGCAATCCCTCAACCTATAAGCTTAATTCTCGTGCCCTACATAACAATTACTTTTTTTTTTAATTCTTCCTTGATTTTTTAAAAATCATATACGCTAATTAATTTAGTCTAGATATTCTGTTATTAGTTCCAAACATTGTCTAATTTTTTGACAATTTTCCATGATCTTAATCGGTTGCCCGCTATTTGGGTAAGATTGTACTCCGGAAAACGTCTCCGCAATGTTGTATGGATACTTATGCCGAAACAATTACTGATATCAGACGGCCTAATCCTATAGCAAATTTACGACCACTAAAAGGACTATTTTCCTATTTGCCTATATACGTTGTAATGGCTATATATATAATTACTTCGCCTGACGCAAGGCGGGCGAAGTATTGAATTCATCAACGAACATTTTTCCGATTCTTCGATTTTGGGAATGTTTTGGAGGAAATCTATTCGATCGATTTCTGAAATTGACTCTTCGTCTATTCGTGGACAACATGAAGGTATTTTTTTTTATTATCGTGTATAAAAATTAAATCGGGTCGAAGGCAGGGGTTGAAGACATGAAACTCCGACATTATGTCCGACATGATGTATACGTCGTACGTATCATATACGTATACGTATACGTGTGTTCGCTCTCTAACTCACGAACGAATAAACAGGATATCTTCTTCTATAGCATTCTATATGATTTTTGAATCAGGTTCTGTATTTTTCCGGCATGGAATTATGAAATGCTACATGTATATCTATATGCAGAAAAATTCAATAAATTATAAACAGAGGATTTTATAAGAGTGTTCATGATACAATATGCATTCCCTATATTATAAAAACACGCTTTAATTAAAAGTTCTATTAATTAATTAAGTTTGTTTCGCACTAATAATAGTACTTTTCGATACATGTGCGTAAAATGGAGTTTTATACGCACCGAGTGCATATCGCGCGCACGATGGCCGGCGAAGCACGAGTGCGGCAAACCTTACCTTACGCACGCGTGGCGAACATTATTTTTTGATACTGTATGCGGAAAATTCTGCAAAATGAACGAGAGTGGGGAGGGAAAGGGGGGTTCGGGGGGCAAAGCCCCCCGATTGCAC
>JAPYZR010000803.1:0-41342 GCA_030522945.1 Trichopria nigra | reverse complement strand
GTCAACTAAAATTATATCTAAAATTCGTAAATCAATTTAATAAATATGATTTACATTCATTGGACAAAATTGACGAAAAAAATTTTTGGGAAGCTCATTTGACGCTGGAGTCTGTCGAGAACTACCTTATAAATACCAATTTTGGAATCTGCTTCAACATCGACGGATCGAACCTACTACTATTACTAAAATTCCATTTACGTGGACTATCTTTGAAACTGTCGTTAACAAATGGAAGATTCCATTTCGTAGACTATATATTTACCGCATAATATATACAACCACATTTCTTAAAATGTCAATTTTCGTAGGTGATGGCATAAAGGTAAACACGACTATATACAATGTTTGGGTCCTATATAACCGTAACGCACTATGTGTATGCATATGTATATATATATATATATACGTCGCACGCGCGGCACGCACTGTGCGAACCTAACCTTTCCCTCTGATGACAGGTGGCACTCATATATTCTCTCCCTCGTATATTTGACCCATAAATCGGAATACCGCTAAAGTGCGTGTTGTTGTTGTGTTTTCTTCATTGACGATCCGAACCGAGCATAGTATTTCATCGCGGCAAGGATTCTTTCATTCGATTCTGTCAATTCGACATTAATATATAATACCGCAACATATACAGGCAGCAGCGATGAGGTCAGTCCATCGACATATATTTTACCGTTATATACACAACATACTGCAGGGTGAAACCAACCGCAAATCCGTTAAAGAAAAGCATAAAAATCACATATAGGGATATTAGATAGCAATAATGAATGTACCTCGCGCGATGCAAAATATCTCTGCTTTTCGATTTCCGCCAAAGTCGAGTAGGTTCGTGAGAAATCGATATATGTACGTATGTGTGCGTGGGACCGACGGCACCAGGTATATATACACGACGACGATCGCAGGAATTGAAATCGGTATATATGTATGTAACTTGTCGGCGAAACTCACCGAGCCACTAACATATATTTTCTTCTGTCCCGTCGGGTCGCGTGCGAGGACGAAACGATGAACTTCTGACCTTTCGTCGCTCGCGGAAACGTCTCGCACCGTCGGGTGAAACGGAGTCGACTGCCCGTGGTCACCGACGTGGTGTCCGTGGCGCGACGCGCGCAAGGTGCAACACAATTACGGACGGAGAGGGTGGTCGCGCCAGAGTTCGACACTCCCGAGCCTCCCGAGTTTCGCTTCCCCGCGACGCGCGCGACGACCGACAACACACCGAAAGCCGGAAGAAGAGCGGTTGCTCGCATGACTCGGATCCGCTACATCGACCGAACGGCTGACTGGAAAATCGTCCGATTGTTGCTCAATCTATATATGCATATTGTATCTTTCGGGAAAATTGCGTTTCGAATTTCCCGCGCACCATCCCGCACGCCCTCTGTCGACGCTGTCACGAATCAAATAGGACACTTGGCAATGTGTGTATGCGTGAGCGCCCCCTCTCTCTCAACTCTCTCACTCGCTCGCTCTCCTTCCTTCTTTATCTTATGCATTTGCGGCTCATATGATACGTATGCACCGTACCCACCGTACGTACACAGCAGGCGCGCACGCACACGTGCACACGGAGAATAAAGAAAAGAACGACGGTCCCCGTGCGGCTCGTCTGTGTCTCGCGCATTTCTCACCCCTTTCGTCGTTGGACAAACTTTGCGAGGAATGAAAAAAGGGAGTCGCGATTGCGCTGTTGAAGTGTTAGAAAAACGAGTTCGACGAGTGTCTCGCTAATTGGGCGATTCTAGAAACTCGTCGACCAACTCGACGCTGATATTTACCCCGAGAGAAACGCAATCCACATACATATATACATATATACATACATAACTTGCGTAACGAAGGATTTTTGCAAAGGTCCCGTTCAGCCGTATGTACTTTCCCTAAATTTAGCACTTCGCCATAATATGCAGTGATCGCGCGCACGCATCACGCCAAGAGAGAGAGAGAGAGAGAGAAAGAGTAAGAAGGATAGAAAGAGAAAAAAACAAACATTTGTGCATCGCAACGACGGAAGACGATAGAGAT
Organism: Trichopria nigra; assembly: GCA_030522945.1. NCBI lineage: Eukaryota > Metazoa > Arthropoda > Insecta > Hymenoptera > Diapriidae > Trichopria > Trichopria nigra. Next base: position 39,299 of record JAPYZR010000803.1, on the reverse strand, counting down.
TCTCGCCGAGTCCGTGGTGCTGCTGGTGGCACTCGAGTGCACAGGACGCAGGTAGATAATCTGGCAGCGTATAGTGCATGTACTCTGTTTTGTGTGTATGTACGTACAAATGTATGTACGAGAGAGCGCGCACGCCGAAGAACGAGACGAAACTAACAGCAACATCGCCGCGAGAGAGAGAATCAGAACGGTCCGAGAAAAGTAGCAACATGGCGATAGCTGTCGACTTCGAGTGAAAACACGAGGCGTTTATCGCAGGAAAGAAACCCGATTGTGTTTACGTACCAGTTACGGGCAACCCAGTGCAAATAGTACTCGAATATAAGTGTTTCGCGAACGGAGAAAGGCGCGGATAGATCTCTTCCGGGTGACTCGAGAAAAAGTTCCGCCCCCGTCGAGACCCACCCCCGCCCCGCGAAACTCCGCTGGGCGATAAAACGGAGTTGTAGCCCTCCGAAGCCGATAAGGGCAACTAGTAGTTTTCGGTTAACGTCGCGATTTTTACCCGTGATTTCGTCACAAGTTCGCGTAACGCCGCGATCGACGCATTTTAAGGTTAGAACGACTGGTCGTCGACGGTCATCGTCACCGTCGCTCGACGTCCGTCCGCGTGACATGGCAGCCTTCGAGGCTCCGTGACGGATTTCGCAAAGTGCGAAAGACGTCCGAAGTTATGCCGTAATTTACGTGACAAGGTCGCGTAAGGAAACTGACCAAAGGGTCACAAGACGGATGAGGGAAGCTTGACGTTCTAGTACTCAGAATAGTGTGTAATGAGTAGCGGCGGTTACCGAGGAAGGGGCTTTGGACAACGCAATCTCCACCCGCCAAGGCCCGCCGCCAATGGGTATGGCAACTCCAGCTATCCACACCCCAATCTGAAGCAAACAAGACCGAGGACAAGCAGGTCGGGTGGAGATTCGCAAGAGGGAAGTTGGCAGGACAACCGCTCAAGCCGTCCACCGTATAACCAGAACCAAAACTGGCGCCAGCCGAACAGGCCCAATACCTCGTACAATAATTCGTACAACAACAATAATCAGAGATATGACCGCCACCCTTCGAATAGACCGTATCAGAGCCATCCCTATGGCAGAGGTCGAGGTCAAAATACACACGATTATAATGAGCGTGGACGAGACTCGAGGGATCAGGAGTTACGATACTCCGGTCCTGGAAGGCCTCAAGTTCGATCCTCCCGAACGTCTTATCCATCTTCAGACCGGTCGAGAAGGAGGAGCCCAGAAAGAAGGTCCTCTTATGACGAACCTTCTGAACCTTTACTGGGCTCTGAGGAGGAACGTCAACAAAAGATAACAGAGATTGCCAAGAAACTAAAGCAATCACTGTCTACGATAACGGAAGAAGAAAGAGAACATTGGGATCTTGATATGACGAAGAAAACTCCTTCATCCAGGGAAGGCTCTTCGAAAAGGTCTTCTCCTAAGATCAATGACCCTCTCCCAGCAACTGGCATTCCAGAATTAAAACATGATCCCCCAGAATTGAAGCTTACTCTTGATGACTTTAAAGACATTGGCCGTATTGTTTCTGATATAGCAAATAAAGCAGAAGGTACTGGAGAATTAACAGGAGACTTTGAAGGTAACGATCCAATGGATGATATTTTAACGCTAGATGCAGAAAGCCTTGATTACCTTGACGATTTCAATTTAAATTGTATGAACGAACCTGTGCCGGAAGAAGAAAAGACAATTGCGCGACCCGAAAAGAAGCTCGAAAACGAGCGTGATCGCGAGCATGAATACGAAGGTCCACATGAACACGACCGTGAACAAGTCCACGAACGTGATCAAGTCCACGAACGTGATCAAGTCCACGAACGTGATCAAGTCCACGAAAGTGAACTGGAACTAAACTATGAAGGCGAACAAGAGAATAAATGTGAGCAAGAACACAAACGGGAACAAGAACGTGATTGTGAAAGTGGGCAAGTTTTTGAACAGGAGTATGAAGGTGATCAAGAAAGTAAACAGGATCTAGAACGTGAATGTGAACAACAACATGATCAAGAGTGTGAACAGGAGACAGAATGTGAATATAAGCAACAACATAAACAAGAACGTGAACAAGAACATGTACAAGAACAAATACAAGAGCATGAACATGAAAGTAAACATGAACATGCACTTGAACGTGAACATGAACCTTTGTCTACTCAAATGGATTTTGAAGAAATTGATAAAGTTATAGCTGGTTTAGTTAAAGAAAAACCTGATAGATCTTTGACTCTGGAAACTAGCACAGAACCAGTTTTAGCAACGAAGCCGACTACAGTTTTAGGGCTACAGGAAGAAGTACAACTTAAGGACTTGACTGAAACATTGCCAAATCTATCAGAACCTCCGCCTAATATGGTGGAACCACCTGAGATACTTGACCTATTGCCAGAGATGATGCTCCAGCCACCTCCAGATTTTCCGCCAGAGATGGAAATGGTTTTAGATGATGAATTGAACAGTATCCCATCAATGTTTCATCCTTCATTCGCAGGTAGGACAGATAGTAAAGCCAGTACTCTTTCTGAGCCCGTCAAGTATCCAATTAAACCGTTAGAACAGAAGAGCTGGGATATCGAATCCAAAGTTTCGAAATCAGAATCCAAAGAATTATTAGATCTGCCACCTGCTTTCGATTCGAGAAAACCTCCTACTGTCACATCTGTCAGCACTGACAAATCGATAGACGTCACACCTCATCTACCAGCCGTATGGGATCCACGGTTATCTTTGACTGAGCGTTCTAATTTACTTTTGAGTAATACTTTGGATAGTGCAAAGTCAAGTACCATTACACATCCTGTGATAATACCGAACTACCCCCCTCAAAGTATGCCTATGAATGTAGCACAACCAGGACCATTTATCCCTCCTGTGCAGATGAACTATCCATCGGTACTGCCAGTAGCCCCAGTTTGTCCTGCACCAATTCCTCCTCTTGCTATACCTCCGATCACTATGCCTTTATCCATGACGGATACTCGAACAATGCCTCCACCCATAACAAGTGATAATCCATTCAACATTGGTTTTGAATCATTCACTACCGTAGATGGAGATGGTCTCGAGGAGATGCAAGAAGCCATGGAGTTTGCTAAGCAATTAATGAGCATGACTGGCGAAGATAGTAAGATTTCAACTGATCTGACAAAGCTTGCAGAATCACCTGTGACATTTGTAAATTCGCCATCGTCTTCTGTAACAAGCGGGACATCAAAAAGAGAGCTTGCTACGAAGCAAGAAAATTCTAGAAGTCAGCCAGTTGTAAACGAACCTGTAACTATAAGTCTGAAAGAAAGCTCAACGCTTCCTATTGTTGTAAATACAGAAAATCTGCTTTCAGAAGAAACACTTCGGAAGGTGAGGCAAATCAAGACAACTGCTCCACCCAATGAAGCAAGCTCTGATGGCACAAAAATTACCACAAGTGTTGTGCCAACACCTCAGATGGTACCTAACGTAATTCAAAAGAAGCTAATCAAGAAGGATGCCACTCCAGCAGATGCTTCTTGGAAAAACCGAGTCATAAATCGATTTCTGCGCATGAGCAAAAATGAAATTGGCAAGATGTTAAATAATTCCAGCCTTCGAAAATTCAACCTTGCCATGAATAAACTTGTGAAAGAAAATCGATCCTCGTTATCCCAGGAAATCCGCATCACTGAAGACCAAAAGATTAAAGAATACAACAGAGAGGAGTTTATGACTCAATTGAATGCCATGCTCGATCCTAAAGCATCTGTTGATATCTCAAATCTGCCAACTGAGTTCATTCACCATTTAAATGAAGTGCTACAACTCGATACACTACAATATGATGAAACCTCGACTGCGTCACTACTAAATGTTGCACAAGCATTACAAACAAATGCAACAACTACACCTGTTGCTGAAGCGGTTGAAGTCAGGCATAAATCGCCAATTCCAGTTATACCGTATCATGATAGTGAATCGAGGAGGAAAAAAGAGTCAAAAATGGTACAAGTGTATGAAGATCCACAACCGGGGAAATCAGGTCATGTACAAGAAAAGGTACACGCAAGAGAAGAAGCACAGACTATGCATACTGTTCAATCCAAGCAAGTTCAAACTCAAGTCACAAGAGAAGATTTGAAACAACGCATTCCTAGAGAAGAACATAAAAAGGTTCGAGTTCGTGTGATACGTGAGAAACCTACTGTAGAAGCTGTACAGCCAGTAGAGGAGCCCAGACCTATACCAGTTCGAATAACTCGTGAAATTCAAACTAGAAAAAACAATTATGAAGAGAAAAGACACATGCATGTCCTGCAGGAACAGCGACAAAGATTATTGCAGACACAACAACAAGCTCGAGAAGATCATGCGCAAATGATGGAAGCATGGAATAATGAAACCGCAGTATTGAACATGGCTGTTATTGATGATATTTTCTCGGCAGGAATTGCACGTGTTCGACCATCGAAAGTTACATTGCAACCATCGCCTGTGAAGCAGGCCAGAGCTGATTATTTACATAATGTAGAATCAAGAGAAACAGACACTATGGAACGACCGTCATTCAATCTTGATGACATTTTTTCTGCCGGCATAGCACGACAAAAATCTTCTATGTTAAAAAACATGCATAACGAAGAATCGCCTTTACAAAAACAATTTAGACGAACCAATAGTTTTGAGTGTGATAAAGTCGAACGGTGGATGCGAAAGGAACGGGAACACATTGACGCTTATAGAAATTTGACCAAGGAAGAATGGGATGCAAAATATGGAAATTCTATGGACAGAAGCGATTTTGAGAGAGAGCTTGAAGTCACTTTTTCGGAGTTTGACAGATTAAATGCGTTGAATGAATTGAATGTGGAGGAAGAAGAGCAGCAACAACAACATGCATCCAGCAATTCTTCAGGCAGCGAAGATGGCTCCTCATCGTTCTCGTCGAGCTGTAGTGACGATGAAACAGCACCAGATGTATCTCAACTCCTGAAAGTTATTAAAGAAAGAGAAAAAATAGCCAAGAAGAAATCATTAAATGAAACTATCAGAGATGAGGTAGCTGCTGAAATTGAACGCATGAGAAGGGAAAAGGGAAAGTATAAAGAACGTAAGTCGAAAAAACGTTCAAAAAGGAAGAAAGATAAGAAAGAAAAAAGGAAAAAGGGAAAGAAAAAGCACAAGAAAAAATCAAAGAACGATTCTGATACAGAGAGCGAAAGGTTGTTAACAGAGGCAGAAATAAAAAAGGAAGTAAAGGAGGAAGAACCGGATGTGGTAACCAGAGTTATTTCGTTTGGTAGTGCGAATACCAATGCAACATCTGGTTTATTAAATATCAATAAACATTCTATGACAAATGTAAAAGTAAATGCAGTACAATATAGAAATCCTCTTTTACCAACAAAAACCAAAGCCCAACTTAAACAAATGCCAGATTTAATGAATGTAGATGGATCTGCAGCAACAAAAGTTTCAAGAAATGTTGCTCCAACTAAGACTACTACTACTACAGCTACTACTGCTACTACTGCTACAGACAAGGCCACAACAAGGTTAGTTGCAGACAAGCCGGTTCTTATCAAAACTGTTACAAATCCAAAAATTGTGGCCCCTGAAAAGCCTATAGTGGTGACTAAAACTGCTATATTAGAAAATATATCGGTTGTTGAACAACTTCCAGAAAAATCTACAGCTTTTGAAAAAACTAAAGAATCTGTTGATTCTTCTTCCAAAGCAACAATGAATGTGGATGTTTTAGAAACACCATCAGTATCAGTTAAGTCGAATGAAGTAGATGCTGATAAAAATCTATCTGGACAAATATTAACTTCAACAGAATCAAATGATCAAGTTTCAACCAGTGCTATGAAGACTAATGATACTAACATCGTTAATAAGCTTTCTGAATTAGATACACCTGCAGCTGGCGAGGAAAAACGTAATTCGGAAGTTGCTGCAATTACAGATGATGACATGATTAAGAAAGATATCGAAGCACTGTTATCTGAAGAAGAAACTAAAACTGGTACATCTGAGATGTCAGTCACCAAGAAAACTCATTCTGAAGATTCAGGTAAACCAGCATCAAAAAAATTGGACATAAAGGCATACAAGGCTCGAGTACTGGAGCGGCAGAGAAAAGAACTGGATAAGTTGAAAGAACTGCAGACCAATCCAGTGTCAATAACTAAAAATCTTAATATTCCACCTAAAGAACCAACTGGGAAAGAAGATGCACCAGGCGAACAGCTAAAAGACCCTCGTTTATTGAAAGCCAGAAATCTACCTGTTCAGGCTGCATTGCAGAAATCGAGAAGTATATATGAAGTTCCAACAATGCAAGTAAAAAAGACGGATCTAGCATTAAAGGAAAATGAACAGGTACAACACAAGAATACTAAACCAGTTGTATTAAATCGTCACTTCATCTCACAACCATTACCATCAGATATTGCAGGAGGTCACACATTACATGACAATAAAAAGTCACATCTTGAAGGATTAACAGATTTAAAGAAAACTTCATCTAAGCAGAAACAATTAAAAATAGAGAATATTGAAAATAAATCTGACAAGAGTGACAATATAAATGAAAAAACATCAGCAAATACAAATAAAGAATCGTCACAAGAAATAAAGAGTAGTGCCAAGCCAAAGAGTAAAAAGAAAGTAAAATGTAAAGCATGTGAAGCTGACAATAAATTCAAAAACATAAAATCTGAAGGGAATAAGGAGTTGAAGCTAAAAGCTAAGCAAAAGCGTTTATCCCAAACTTCTCCAACATTATTGGAGAAAGTTGTTGCAGAAATAGAGAATTCGAAGAAAGTTACTAAAATTGCGAGTAGTGATGAAAATTCTGTTAACAGTGTCATTCAAGGAAATAATTCTGATATGGAACAAGTGACTGAAATCCCACTAGTCAGTGCTATTCAAAAAACAATCAATACTTGCACAAATCTTGAGACACCACATACAGAAGAAACATGTATGAAAGATAAAAAGATACAGATGGAGATATGTGTAGAGGAAGAGACACTTAAAGAGACACTTGAAGGGAAAGAAATATATTCAGAGGAGAGGACATGTATCGAAGAGGAAATACTAACTGACTTACCAATGTCAGAAGATCAGATTATTGAACAGAAAACATCTAATGAACTGCTAGAGTTAGAAGATCAAATCATCAAACAACCAACTGAAAATAGACAGGAACCAGTTTCTCAAATGCCAGAAGAAAGTATGGATGTTACTCCAATAAATGAAGATAAAGCTTTGGATGAGACAAAAGAAATTGTTTCACAGTCAACGGAAAATGTGGAAATATCTGAAACCATTGAAAAAGAAGAATCGAACAGTGAAATTAGTGGTATTACTATAATGCCTCTGTTATCGAGTGATGGTTTGCCTGATACTGTACCAGATGAAGAGATTAACAAATACACTGAGGTTATCACACCCCTTTTGAATGAAATCGATGACTTAGTTGGAGATTCGGCTAATCCTTGTTCTAAAGAAGATCCATTCTTACAGAATACTGTTCCTGCAGAAGAACTTAAACCAGAAGAGATATACACTAATAATGAAATAGAATTATCAGCAGTTTGCAGCTCATTGGATATTGATGCAACAAATCCTATAGATAGTGCACTTCAGGATGTGCTACCAAGTGAAATGCCTTTTAATCAAATGTCGACATATCAACCTACTTCACCAGCTAAAATTTTGAATCTTGAAATTGACAACATCGACGTTCCTACCATTCAGAATGAGCCAGCTCAAGAATTAACTGTAGAGACTTCCGATCTGTTAGAATGTCAAGAACCAGTAGAATCTTGTCCAATTGAAGTACCTGAAGTATCTGAAGCTCCCGAAAACGTTAACCAACAAATAATCATGTTTTCAGATGAACCAGTTACTGAACAAGTTGTTATTGCAGATTCCGTTGAAATCGATACACATCTGCCTATTGTTCCAAAAGAAACAGTTCAAATAATTTGTGAAGTTGAAACCAAGATCGAAGTCACTGAAGAGCTTGAAATTGCATTACCTATTGAAACCATAAATAAACAAGCAATCGAGGCAGAATCTGTACCAATTATAATACCATCTGAAGTTCTTGTTGCTGCTGAAATACCTGTTCATGAATCTGGAATAAATCTAACTGAATATTTTGTATCAGAAGAAGAAATGCCAGTTACAGAACTGGTTGAAGAAGGGAAGGAAATTGTAGATTCGTCAAAAGAACCGGAAATCAAACTCTCTGAAATTATTAAAACCCGCAATACACAAATACGGGAAGAATTCAACGAAGTAGGTTTTGACAGTACATTTGATGTTTCTCTCAATACCACGGTACCTCTTTCACAGTCTCAGCTGATAGAAGAGTCGGATGATGAAGTACCGCTAGAAATTTACCAAGAAGTTTTAGATTCTTTGAACACAGTACAAAAAAATGAAACTCTTACCAAAGAAATAAACGAAATTCACGATGAAGTGAATAAAGGCGGTATTCTTTTTATTTCGGAAAGCGAGGAAAGGTTCATCAAAGAAAATATCATCCAAAATGCATCAATGGAAGACGCAGTCGCGTCGTGTCTCGAGGAAGAAGTGTCCGGTACACTCGAAAACGCGATCACACACGTGGTAAATGCGGCTTTGCAAAAAAACGATATAGAAGAAAATGCAGATAAAAATATAAATAAAGAATCGGAAATATCAACAGAGACGCGCAAAAAACCAGTTGTACGAGGAATACCAACAAGAATTTCATCTACTGTACTAAAACATCCGATTACAATTATTCATTTGAATCAAAACCGCGTCGTAACAAATGTTGACCAATCAGTAATCAACTTTGCAACGGTCCCGCGAAAACAAAACATTGTCGAAAAATCGCCAGTAGAAATATTCGAAGAAAGTGAAATTTCATTGTCTTCAGTAACGGAGAAGATGAGCGAAGAAAAATATATGGAAGAACTCCAAGCAGCCGTCGACGATTTGCGAAATACGACCGAAGTCAAGGAAAATGCAACAATTCCGACCGAGGCGGTTAAGGTTAATTTCGAAGAAGTGTCGTTGGCGGTTAACGCGCCGAAAAAAGTTCGCATATGCGAAAACGTTCAATCAATTCCCGTAGACGCGGAAGACTCCGCCTCGAAACCCGTAGATCTCCAAAATACAGAAGAGAATAAGTCTCAAACTGAACATAAGTTGGTAGAAAAAGAGGGAGTGAAAGAAGAAGAAGAAAAGTTTGAGGAGGTTGAATATGAGAAACCGAAGGTAAAAAGTCTTAAAGATTTGGAAATGGGAAAACAAAAGCCCATTGTGCTTTTGGAAAAATCTGAGAATTTAGAACAATTGGTGATGGATATGCAACAAGGTAAGCAAGTTTTGCCGATCATAATCGAGAGTGATAAAATCGTTTCTAGAAGTAGCCATCATCAAACTGATAAACATCTACGCAAGATTCATAAGAAACATAAAATGAAACATAAAATGGAAAAACTTCACATTCATCCTGATTTGACTGCTGAGGACTTAACGAATGAGCAAATAACGAAGATTCAAACAAAAGAAGATTTGTTGGCCCGGATGTTGCAGATTGATTTGGAAGTTCATAAATTAATGGGTGAAAAGATGAAACTGTATCGAATGTTAGAAAGCGAAGCTCTCAGTAGTTCTGTCGATGACAGTAATAGTGTAGAAACTCTGAAAAAAAATCGACCATTAACTGTTGCCATGAAAAAACAATTTGGAAATCCAGAAGCAGATTCAGCTCTAATGGCATCATATGCTATGACCAATCATCCCCATGGTGTTGGAATGATGCGAAATGTGTCTTTCAATCCAATGATAGAAACAGAAAATCTAATGAGTCATTATAGTCCTTCAAAACATAAAAAATTACTTAGTTCAGAAGAAGAAGGCAGCGATCTTGAAAAAGAGATTAAAAAGCAGGAAACCAAGTCTATTTTAAAGAAGGCCAAAGAGGATGTTCTTGATGAATATGAAAATAAAACTTTGCAGAGTAATGAAAAACAAAAGAAACATAAACATAAAGTTAAAGAACGACCGAGCAGCAGAATGGCTCGGTCTGAATCACACGATTCCTTAGAAGCATTTGGTTTCGATGCACCAGAGACTCATCGCCGTCCACAAAGTAGAGCTGGAAAGTCAAAGGAAAGACCACGTAGTAGAATGAGAAGATCAGAATCACATGATTCTCTAGAAGATTTTGGATTTAAAACAAATGAACCATCTACCCGCCCTCACAGCAGAGCAGGTAAATCATCAACTGATTCCAATTTGAGACCTTCAAGTAGAGCAGGTAAGAATCATCATCTTGATAATGCCAATATAGGATCTCCCAGTAAGGTTCAAAAACCTCCCGAAATTTCACGTCCACGTAGTAGAGCTGGTAAATCTCATCATTCCAGTAACGAATCTACATCGCGACCTAGAAGTAGGGCAAGTAAACCATCAGATTCTAATAATATAACTGAAGTTGTTCCTCGTCCACAAAGTAGAGCAGGAAAACCGACTGAAGTGCATTGCAGTAGTGAAACTATTACACGTCCCCAGAGTAGGGCAGGGAAAATGTTTGATACTTATTCTAGTGGTGAAACTGTTCCTCGGCCACAAAGTAGAATTGGTAAGTCTGCTATGTCAAGTACTGAACCCATCATTCCTCGACCACCAAGCAGAGCTAGAAAATTTTCTACAGACAAAAACACTAAGAAAGGGGACAAAGACAATAAAGACAGTGATGATGTTGAAGTTCCTTATCTTAACAATCTTGAAATGTCATCTAAAAAACTTAAAGGTCCTAAGAAATCCGCTATTTATTCTGATGATAGTACAGTTGACTCGTGTGATTTACAAAATGAACAGATCACTGGCAGGACTGGAACACAGAATTTACTTTTATTGGAACAATCTTTGAAATTAGAAACAGCAGAAGAAAAACAAGAAAACGTGAATCGCAAAAAGAAAAAGCCAACTCTAAAAGCTCTACTTAATCCAGGTTTGGTTTCAACATATGATGAAGGAAAGCCTTTAACAGAACGTCTGCAATCAAAGAAAAAGAAGAAAGACAAAGGTAAAAAAGTAAAACATGATGTGCCATCTTTTGCAGAAATAGAAAAAATAAATCGTCATTATGAAGAAACAATCAATTTTGTTGTCGAAAATTCTGATTCATTAAAAACTCCTGAAAGGGATATTGACCATTTACCTTCACAAAGTGGATTGATTAATACATCAAGGGATACTGCAATTACAAATTCACAATCTGATACTTGTCCTCAATCAGATTCCAACGAAGATCATAATGATAACAGTGATGTATCAAATACAACTATTGTTATTACGGAACCTGAAGTAACCAAACAAATTACAGAAACTAGGAACACTGCTGAAATTATCCCATGTACATTAGAAAAGGAGCATATTCCTAAAATAAAAATTAGTAGTGCTGAAAAAGAAATTGGCATAGCTGACAGTGTGACACAGGACCAAGCGAAGGAAGTGAAAGGAAATGTTGCAGATCAAGAACATGGTAACATTGAGAATAAAGTATCAACAAATGCTGATAAAATATTAGAAATGAAGACTGTAACCGAACTTGAAAGTCTCAATGCCTGTGATGAAGAAATTGACTATGAAGATGATGAAAGGTTTCCTGAATGTGACTCTCCATTCACTTATGGAGGTTCTCCATATGTTGTATTGGATCACTTTGAGGATCAAGTTGAAAATGAAGAAGCAGAAGAAGAAAGTGATAAAAAAATAGAAGTTAACCCATTTACTCATGAGGGATTACCTCTTCCTAAAGAAAAAGAAGATGTCCTCTCTACAGATGATAAATCTTCTAGCAAGGATGTTTCAAATGTAGCTCTCGAAGAAACATCAAAAATTGTAAAAGAAGTAGAAAAAAGTGATAACAGTGGAGCTATTTGTAATGAACAGAATTTGGAGTTGGAAAACGAGGCGAAGACCAAAGTGCAAGTTCAATCAAACATCAATGAGGACAAAATATCCACCATAACTTTTCAAAATACAGTTGTAAAAAAAGATAAACAAAGAAAAATTAAAGACTCTGTGCCACTTACCAAAAAGGAAACGGTTAAAACCATTACTAAAGCTAATAGCAATATAATTTCTATTGACAAAAAAGTGGCTTCACCTGTCAAAATAGTTTTATCTGATAAAAAAATTGCTTCTGATAAAAACATTCAACGTATCTCACTCGACTCTGTTAATGAATTACCTAAACATGTGATAAGTGAAATTTCTAAAACAACTGCTGAGGAAAAAGTTGAAATTATTCCGAAAGAAAGTAGTAGAGAATTATACGAGCAATTAATTTCTGAAACTTCTAATGATATTAAAGATAACATTTCTCCATCAGAAGAAAATTCTGCAACTGCTCTGCAGGAATCTAATAACTTAGTAGAAGATCCAGTCATAAGTAACGTGTCTAAAGATGAAAATCGAGAAGTTACTACTGGAAAGACTGCTTCTTCTGATAAAAATATTCAACATATTTCAAAGGATATTGGTAAGGAAATACTTAAACAAACGATTAGTGAAACTCACAAAAGAGCATCGGAGAAAAAAGTTGAAACAGTTTTAAAGGAAACTAGTAAAAAGCTGTCTACACAAATCACAAATGAAGTTGGTAAAAATATTGGTGGGTCAATGAAAATATTGAGGAGCGATTCAGTATCTAGAACTTCTTTTACAGACGAGAGTGAAGACACAGTTACAAAAACCTCTGATTTAACATCGAAGAAGGATCGAAAGCGTAAAAAGGACGAACGGCCACCAGTGCGTCGAAGTTCTAGACATGCTGAAGACAATTCTGAAGATCAGCCAAATTCTGAACGTAGTTCGAGACATCAAAGTCCTATCATAGGTGAAAGGATCATATCTCGTCGAGGAGTTAAACATAAATTAATAGAGAAGGACAATTCTGATGTTGCTGGGAAAAGAAGTCGATCCTCACGACCACAATCAGCAAGTTCGAAAAATCGTCACTCAGAAAGGGAACACGAAGTTAAGAATAAAGGAAAGAGAAAACTGCCAATGTCCATAGAAGATATGAAACATTGTAAAGTACGAATCATCGATGTCAGATACACATATTTAAGTCCTACCGTAGACCCAGCCCTTTTACATAAAGCAGGAATTCCAAAAATTTCTCAAACTCGTTTACGATCAATGATCCAGGATCGGCGGGATGTTACACATGGATCAACAAAGACACATGAAGTGGAATTCAAAGATAAAAATCAGTCTGCAAATATTGCTGTTAAAAATGTAAAACCTACACCAGAAGAAGAGATGATACAGGAATCTACTGCAAAAATTGATTCTCAAACAGATTCGATAGAATTAAAAGATGTGAAGAGTTCATTAGAAAATAGTAAAGTTGAAGTAATGGACAATGTTCAAACTCTGGCAACGAAAACGTGTAATGCGGTACCTACAAGTTTCTCGATTCAGAAATCAAAGGCACATGACACAGAATCGGACAAATCTATTGAAACATCAGTTTCGCAAGAAACGGCTCATGTCGAATCAGAAATTGAAGTAGTGGAGGAAACGAAAGAAATGTTAGATACAGAACAAAATGCTTCAGAAGATTCTGCATCAAAAGTAAATGCTGGAGAGGGGAAGAGACCAGTCAAAATTGAGTATTCATCTCACACGGGTCCGATTTTAGACATTAAGGTAAGGATAAATTGAATGTTAGGTTAATAACAAATTTTTTACATTCATTTTTAATAATACTTTTCTTTGGCAACATTTTTTAATATTTTCTGATTTTATTTTGTTTCAACATGTATAAAAATTAACAATAATGTACAACGTAAATAATAAAGAATAATTAATCAAATTTGCTGCAGTAAACATGAGTGTATACTGAGTCTTTCAGATTATAAAATAAAAATGTTTAAGATAATGTTTACATTAGTTTTTATATTTGCTCATAAAGACCAAAAAATTTAGAGATTTTAAATTACAGGTGTTTGAAAATTCGTTCTTGGCAGCCAGTGAAAATGGTTTAGTGTACAGGTATGATCAGCAATCAAATAAGCTTCTCAACGTATATACAGGTCATACGGAGTCTGTCACTTGCTTGTGTATTCCTAAAATGGACTTCATGGATCCAAAAAAAGATATTCTTTATACCGGATCCTTGGATGGAAGTCTTAACAGTTACAACATAAAGGTAGTTGGAAATTTCATTTTATATGATTATAAGTAATCATAATTTTATATCATTAATTTACAAAGTAATTAATAATTTGTAAAAAATACACGTAATGACATTCAATTTTTATATTGCAGAGTTCTGCAAAGATACAGGTGAATGAAGTTGGTAGTCCGATTCAGTGTTTGGATGTAGCATGGAGCGTCATTTTCATTGGCACTAAATCTGGAAGAATTTCGCGCTTCCATATTAAGGTATTCAAAATATATTTCTTGATAATTTAGTTTATAACATAATTTATCCACAAAACGAATAACTTCCATATAATTTGCATTTAAAAAAAAAATAGTTTCAAATTTATGGCAGATTAATGAAAAATTCTTTGAAGGCTTTGCTTATAAATGTTCTTTGTGAATTAAATCCTTTATGACGAAAAAAATCCTTTTTAATGAATTACTTACAAAATTCGTTTTAACCCCTTTATAAGAATCTCGAAAGATATATTAATTAGACTTGAATCTTTTAACTCGCTTGAAAGTCTTGATACACTATTGTTTTAATAATAAGTAATAACAAACTTCTTTATTTTACATATGTGCTAAAGGTTTAAGGTAGTTCTTCATAGACTTCCTAGTCAATTGAATGCTCAGAATAAAAATTCTCAATTGAATTGTATAATGGCGTTTATTAAATATATTTATAATTTTTAAGGTCTTCTTTTGATAATATTTACATTAAAATAACAAAGTTTTAATAACATTAATATTATTTATATGTCGTTATGAACCATATTCATATATGGATAAACTGGCACGAAAGACGTTATCAAGTTGTACATTCTTGCACTTTCTACTGTAAATATCTCGAAATTTGTTCAGCTAACTGTAATTTTCTTTTAACCGTTAAAAAGTACGAATCTTTAATTTCATCCTATTACGTTCTCAATACCGAATGTAGTTTTTCTGTGTACTAATGCTTAAATAATAGTGCAAGCAATTGTGCGATAAATAAATAAATAACCTATGATTTATTATAATATTCATAGGTAGAGCAGTCAATTACTATTATGTATTGGGCTTTGCCCAATGCAAAAATAACAAATTAAATAATATTAGGGATTAGCATATATTTTTGATCTTCTGATATTTGGATGAAGTGTTGAAATACCTACATTAATATGATTGTTTAATATTTTAATGTTGAATGTTTATTTCTTTATAATTTTTGGTCTTTGTGAAATAATAGTAATAATAATCTATTATATGTTCCAGACTAACCAACTGAAACTGGATACTCTTCACTTCTCTGATAAATGTGTGCTAGCATTAAAAGCTACTAATGAAGGGATGCGGAAAGTTCTTGTCGTTGCTGCTCGTAAACAGCCAATCACCATCCGTGATGCGCAGAATGGTCTTGTTTTACGTACAATAGGTGGTGAAAGAAATTATACTGTCTATAGCCTTTTCAGGAACCACAGTTTAATTTATTGTGGAACGAGTACCACATCCATTCCTGTTTTCGACTTTATTGTAAGTTTACTAAAAGGCATAACTAATACAATAAGTTTACTCATATTTTCATCTTTTATAGAAAATTTTATGCATATAAAGGGCTTTTCCCGTTAATATTATACTCTACGTATTTTTAATCTTTTTTTCAAATTCTTGACACAGAGAAGATAGAATATATAAGATTACACACGAAAATCTCGTTTTATAAAATAAACGTACAAATTACAGTGCGAGAAATAGCTAATAAAATAATATTTCTTTTCAGAGTGGCGAGCAGATTATTCAATACACTGCAGGAGTTGGTGTAGTATGTATGTGCATGTATGAGAAACTCCTCTTTACTGGCTGCTACGACGGGAACATATACATATTTGATACTTTGGTATGTGAAAAGTTTATAAATACATGACCTTCAGTAATTACGTTTTATTCAAGTTTTAATTTATATATTTTCAAGTTTTGGTTTTTACTTAAGATGTGATGCTTTGTATTATTACGCGTAAATTTTAGTTATTTCACATTATATTTCTCATTTTCAGTACCACAAGCTAGTTTGTAGCATTCCTGGTCCAGGACATATGCTGCTATGTATGGAGGTTGTAAATAATAAAGTGAGTAAATCTATTTGTTCAAAATATCTTTCAGAAAATCGATTGAAAAAATTATTTAGAAGTTTTAATAGTTTTTATTTTATTTTTGACTAAGTTTTTGTTGTTGCATATATCAAGTACAGTATATTTAATTTAAAAATAATAACTAAACGACTCAAACTTCGAGGTAATCTAGTTTTCATCTAGACAGTTTTAAAAATTAATGAAAGGGTCAATTTTATCATATGAGGCTAAAATTTCAGTATCCTAAGCAATGTTCATTTTGAGACATTTGGTGTCAAGAAAGTGTCCCTGATATAACACTTACTTCTTTGCATTTTTCTCAAGAATTTATTTACATTACATTAGTTTAATTCTTTTATAATACAATTTGAATAAAGAAGAGAAAACTATAAATGATATTACGTTGAAATAATATAACTACTAGCGATGTACCTCCTACTTGTAATTGTCAACTTAAGTGGACTTTACAAACATTTATAAACATTTATTTAATAATTTTCCTCACACTTGAACTATTACAGATTATTGCTGGCAGTAGAGACCGGAGTTTACACATATGGGACATACCTAAGCAAGTGGAGGATGTACTGAATAAAAGAGCGTAATCCCGGAAACGATGATTTGCGGTGATTCTAGTCATCTAGGTTATCCTCAAAGACGTGCAAGTAAAATGCGTGTTACCGACGTGAAAGACGTACTCGTCAGCAGCGACGGCGGGGGCGACCGCACTAAGCACGTGCGCTTAGCATCACGAACTGAATCATTCAAGGTGAAAAGTTAAGCGGAAAAAAATTCTGGAAGTGTCAGATTGAGTGTTCATGAACGAAATGTCGAAAGAAACAGAATTTGACTCAAACTCGTCCGCATCGTTGTAGTATGACCATTGCGATGCGAACGATAGGTGTAACCTTTTTTTGTACAGAACCAAGTGTACAGACGTGATCTTACGGACAAATCATAAAAAACTTGATGCGACGACGTAATTAACGACGCATTTCGAGGTGCCCTTAAATGTAGCGATCATACCATGTAGCTGCAATGTACTGTATTTTAATCTGTAGATTAAATCGCGCGTTTTCTTTGTCATTAGTTTTTATTTTTATTTTACTTTTCCTACATGGGCAGTCAGCGATAAGAACTCTGCGTATCGAACGTACCGACGTGCCTGGGCGTTCGATATACATAGAATTTTTCTTGTAACGACGTACGAACGGCGTTACGGATGGTGGCGGTACTAGTGAAAGAATAAACACGAGTGTCACACTTATTACTCCGAGTTTACACAAGTTATCCGTTATTGTCGATTTATGGAAACGTAAACGTAGCATTATTAAGTTGTTTGTGATCGCGATGGAAAAAAAGGAGCTCGGGCGTTAACGGCGATTTGTGACGTTCCGGACACTGTCTCCGACATGCATGTTCAAAGCGTGTCATTTCCTATTGCGTCGTTCACACCCGTCGGCTCCATTAAAAGTCGAAACTTGCGGAGCTCAACGACCTCTTTATTAACGCTACGTTGGGCTACCGAAATTTTATACAGCTACAGAGGCGCACTGTGTAGATGCGAAGCGATAAAGTATAATCCCAATCTTGCTCGTGCATTGTTGTATTCCGTGCGGCTATGGCACGACCCGAACGGTCAGTCACTTACCACGACGGAGCATGTATAAAGGCAGAAGTGAACTAATAAAGCGAAGTGATTTGTTTTTATATACATGGCCAAAAAGACAGAACAAAACGTCGATAACGAGTTTTTTAATTTTGTAGGTTAAAAATTATGAAATAAAATGTTACATACACGGGAACGTTACTTCAAAGTGGAACTCCTTTATCGTGTCCGACTCTTGTCCGACTCTCAATTGTCGAACTCCAGATATTCTATCTCTTGCTTTCCGATTTGTCGAACGTTTTACTCGATGTAATAATGCAAAATGTTCTTTCCTATGTTCTTTCATTCAATATCAACAAGACAAAATAGGTGATGTAACAATTCATTTTTTAATGAATGTCTTATGTCATAAAGTACAAAAGTTTAAAAAGGAAAGCAGTCATTTGTCGAGCAAGAGTTTACGGACAGTGCACATTGAAAGGAGACTCCAAGGATTCACAACGTTACCATATGCGAAGGAAGAACTCACACGAAATGTTCACGGCAGAAGAATGCTTCGTCGAAGTACAAAAATCACGTGCAAAATGAAACGACTTTAAAGTATAAAATTTAAAGACTCTAGAATAGTTTTTTAAGGCACATGAGGAGGAAGAGTGACGTTACGCGAGAATGAAACAGTGCCGGTTTTCACAAAAACCTGTTGTAGCCACCAATCCTGTAGAAATCTCGCGAAAATCTTTATTTCGCGGCTGTTGTAGAAACTAGTAAATTTAAACTAGTTACTTATCTTTTTTTTTTACGAGATGGGAAACTTTTCGTCCTTACTTTTAAATTTCGTTTCGTAAGAAATTCACTTTTAGCGGATTTGTTTTCTTTCGTTGATTCGTTGAAAGGTACTGTTTTAAGTGGAAACAGACGCATAGTAGCTTAGAATAATTTATACTAAAAAATGAAATTTAAAATTGTTGTACGATCATTCAAAAGATGAAATAAATATTGGAAATTGTATGAATTTCTAAAAAAAGAATTGAAGTTATTTGTGCCAACATTCTTTAATTCAGACATTATTATTTCATTTGGTATTGTTTGGGTTTTCTGCGAATTCCTTCGATTTTTAGTTCTGCGTTTGAACTATAAATTTAATTCATATTTCAATGGTGTACGCTATATCATGATCATATTATGATATAAGAAATTTATTAGTTCTATGAAAGAACAAGTCCTCGTAATGTAAACGATGCTGTGAAAATACAAAATAAATCTATTTGTTCAGATTTATTAAATTGTCCTATCTCTTCTTATTTTAAGGCCGATCCACTCATTTCTACCAGAACTACTGAAAGAAACTTACGTGTGAAAATGTTATTTCGCTATCAACAAATAAATTAAAATTTATCAGGAGTGAATTTTGTATAAATGTAAAAATAAAATCATAACTCAGAAATTTAAGTTCAATATAAATTTGTTAATATATGAATCAACAAATATATATATATTTGCAAATATACATACTCGATATTCTTGAGTTTTATTTGAACTAAAGTTTAATGCATAATATAATATATTGTAGTTCCAAATTTCAGTTTTTACTTTTATTGTCAACTGCAATTGCGTTAGTTTTAAAAAAGTTGATCATTTATTTAATATTATAGGAAAGTCCCCTTTTTACTCAGTTTTGAAGGTTTTGAAGAACTCACCCGATATATATATACTTATACAATGTGACCGAAACAAAAGCATATGTCATCAACTCATCAGCGTGTCATTTGCCATTCGAACATTGCACCTGCATCCAATAACGTAATAACACGATAACTCGCCTTACGACCCGTTACGCCAGAGGAGGCAAATACAGCACGAGTTATAACTGGTTATAACGACCATATGATCGCATTTCGCTAATCCGACCGCCGCAGCACTTTGTTTTAAATACATACATGGATGTTCGATTGCATCTTTTTCCAAATGAAATGTTCCTTCTTCCTACGACCTGCTAAGACCTTCGAACGCGAAAAAAAAGTAGAGGTATATATATAGTTTTTAAATCACACTGTTTATTTTAAGCATTGTAAAGCATTTTAAAAATGACACTCGCCGCTCGATATCACATTGTTCAAAGAATGCATTCCCCTAATCGATTCTGCAAATTCCAGGATCGACTGTAAATATTTAAACGTTATAAATTTGTGCCGAATCATCGTGACAATTTGCTAATAGCAAAGATATACACAAACCCCGCCCGGTAAAACAAATAAATCGATAATGTTTTCATCATAAAACGGATACGCAGTACGTATACGAATTGTTACTTATTCATATACGTCGCTAATTATACGGTGTAATTGCTCGCAAGTGCAAAATAGTTTTAATT
This sequence comes from Trichopria nigra, assembly GCA_030522945.1. NCBI lineage: Eukaryota > Metazoa > Arthropoda > Insecta > Hymenoptera > Diapriidae > Trichopria > Trichopria nigra. The sequence continues at coordinate 18,980 of JAPYZR010000803.1, read as the reverse complement.
AACATTTTGTAATTCATAGTACGTAATTCGCACCCCTCGATTTATATTATACGTATACTTACTTTATTAACCTAACGACAAAATTTTATATATTAGTGTTTAATTTTCTCAATATGTTGTTTCCATTGCAGGGTTTTTTTTTTTATAAGTGCAAGCAGTAAATCGGCTCTGGTATTAAGGTAATAAAATGAAGCAACACCCGAATATTATTGTTGGACCACCGTGCCCTTCGGTGTTGCCAACAAATCTATGTCTGAGTGAATTAATGTTCGACCAAATGAAATCACATGGAAAGACGGTAGCCCAGGTAAAGTACATTTCGTTGGTTATAATATTTTCTGTTCGAAAAAATATTTGTTTATTTGTTATTTATTTGATTATTATTAAATATTTATTTCAAGAAGAAGAATTGTTACTAAAAGCAATTCACATGTTTAAAATTAATTAAAAGTAATAAAAAAGTATGTAAAAAAAATATAATATTCAAATATTTATTTAATTGTCAATATGAAATTAGTTATGTAAATATAAGTAATATAATCGAGAACAGTATTCTTTGATGACAAGCAAATGTTCGCAAATAATATTATTTACTGTTTATATAATTACAAAAACTAATTAAATGATAAATAAAAATCATGATACGAAAATGTTCACAGATTTTTTGGGATACTAGCGAGGAGCTGAGATACGATACGATTTTTGATAAAAGCCGCAAATTGGCACTATATCTTGCAGCACAAGGTCTGGAAGTGGGTGATCGAATAGCAATTTGCAGTGAAAATAACCTAGGTTTTTGCATACCTATGTGTGCTGGAATCTTTATTGGTGCATCAATTTGCCCCATGAATCCACTATATTCAGAAAAAGAACTGGAGCATGCCCTAGGCATATCTCAGCCTAAGTTTGTCTTCGTATCCCCCTTAGTTGTGGGCTTAGTGCAGGATGTTGTTGAAAACCTGCCTTGGTCACCTAAAATGATCCTTCTGGCAAAGTCCTATCACTCCAATTTACCGACTATAGACCATGTCATCAGTTCTATTTCAACGGAAATGATGATTAGATTCAGACCTAAAAAAGTAGACGTGATGAAAAACGTAATTTGCATTTTGTGTTCAAGTGGTACGACTGGTCTTCCAAAAGGTGTTCAATTATCCGACTCCAATATTCTTACAATAATTCAAGTGCTTGCAGATCCTACTTCAGGTTTCGCAATGAATGTTCAAGTTTCATTGGGCCTTTTGCCTTTTTTTCATGCATATGCTTTTGTTACTCTGATTGTACGGATTGCTATTGGTTCAACAACGGTCGTGCTGTCACGATTTGACGAAAATGCGTTTTTAGGAGCAATAGAAAAATATAGAATTCAAAATTTACAACTTGTACCACCGCTTATGATATTCCTTGCTAAGCATCCACTTGTTGATAGATATGATTTGTCAAGTATAGAAGCTATTTGGTGTGGAGCAGCACCTCTTTCAAAGCAAGTTCAGGAAGCTGTGAAAAAACGTCTGAAGATTGAGAATATTCACCAAGGATATGGGCTAACTGAAACAACCTTAGCTGTTCTAAAGTGTCCCTTAGATTCTAAAAAGCCTGGAAGTGTTGGGGTTGTTGTTCCGGGCATTTCAGGTAATATTCATTAACTGCGAGTAATCAGAATTCATTTCGATATATTTTCAAGTATTTATAATTTTTAGCCAAGGTAATACCGATTGGAAGTGGATCATCCGGCGAACCTTTAGGTCCACACTGTGAAGGGGAATTATGTTTCAAAGGCGATTTAATTATGAAAGGTTATTGTGGAGATGTTAGCGCTACTGCCACAATCATCGATGAGGAAGGATGGTTGCACACTGGTGATGTTGGTTATTATGATGAAGACTATTACTTTTATATTGTTGACCGAGTCAAAGAACTCATCAAATATAAAGGATACCAAGTACCTCCCGCCGAACTCGAAGCGATACTTTTGACGCATCCAGCGGTCAAGGATGCTGCTGTGATCGGATTGCTAGATGAAGAGGCTGGTGAACTGCCCTTGGCATGTGTTGTAAAGCAAAATGGAATGCAAGTCACAGAGCAAGAAATCATTAAATTCGTGAATGGTGAGTTTATAATTTAATGTTAATTATATTTATATATCTTTAGTAATTATTTATTGCTCTGAACATACAATTTAAATCAAATTTTTCAGAACGAGTGTCCGCTCAGAAACGAATCAGAGGAGGTGTGCGTTTCATGGAAAGTATTCCAAAAACACCATCGGGCAAAATATTGCGCCGTGAATTGCGTAATATGGTGAAGTCGAAACTCTGAAGATTCATGTAAAAAAAAGGATGATAAATAAGGATTACAAGACTAAAAGGAATTAAGTTAGTACATTACCAAATGGTCAAAAGAAATTATACATACACTTTACAATTAGTCAAATAATTAATAGGCAGCCAATGTTAAAGTTCGTATTTGGAATATTTATCTCATATTGCAGTAAATGAATTTTATGAAACTGAAAAAATTAAATATTCCTACTTGGTTCAGCCAATTACAGGGTTAGATTGTAGTCATGATTCCTTAATTAAGATTGTACTGCGAATTTAAGCTTTATAGAACCTACATGAATAGAAACAACTGACTACTTAAAAATTTTATAAAAGAGCAAAGAAATCAGGAGTCGGTGTATTGTATACATTGTATGATACTGTATTTTGTCTTTTTTCTGAATTAATTTATTTCAATTGTCATTACATGCAATGTTTGATATTGAAATAATTAATTTAAAATTTGTTAAAAATGTTAAATCATTTCTTTTTTATTTATTTAGACGTTACAAATCAGTTTAAACTGAAAAATTATGCATTCTTGTCAAGTGAAATTTTTAGCTCGCATTCAAAGAAGTACATTAAATATAATAATCTATATAATATTCTGTTTCCATATGTTCATGAGATAAGTACATATTTGAGACCCATGTACTGCGTATCAGTATGCGTATTTACATGGCCTTAATGGAAAGTTTGTTTAATAACAACTTTGTTTTGTCCATAAACAACCACTTTTATGCATTTAAACGTTTACATATGTATATATTGTGAATACGGTAATAAAGTAATATTGTGTATTATAGAATTATAAAATCTATTTGATTTTCCTCATTTCTTCTGTTTTTTTTTTTTTTTTTTTTTTTACATTCCATGAGTTCTAAAAAAATTAAGAAAGTGATTCGTTTTTTAAAAATTGAATCTAATTATGAGTTTTTCATTGCTGCAATAAATTTAAAGCGATAAATCAATTTGATTGTAAATTTAAAATGGCAAACAAAAAAATGATTGAAAAAATAATCGATCAGAAATTGTAAGTGCTTTCGATCACTTTGGATACATACTTTTGATAAAATCCACTTATAGAGTCAATGAATTTTAATAAAATATAATCTCACAGAATTTCGAGACCTTTTATAATCCAATTCGATCAAAAATTGTTATAATTAGAAATTACCTGTGCTTTTTAATTCATTTTGATTGAATTATGCAATTTTTATGATTGGAAATTTTCAATTAAGATATTGATTCATTGATTTAAATTGGTTGGCAGCAATGTCAAATACATGATACATATCATTTGATTAAATTTTTAAATAAGAAATCAATTTGAGGTAAAACTTTACAAAAAGTACATCAAAAAAAAATATTTATATATTTAGAAATTATATATTTCAGAAAATTAGTGAAAAACGCGCTCCATCAATGTCTAATCCGTTTTGCGTCAATTTTTTAAGATTTAACGTCTCCCCATGGACTCAATTTTTATCGAAACGAAACGTGTGAGAGTGCAAATTCTTCGTCATTTCAAGCTCTACAACTTTGTTTATATGACATTTCGCTAGCTATTTACCGGGATGAGTTAGATGCGAAAAACCGCAAAAAAAGGCACTTTTTCCCTTTTTGAGGCCATAACTAGTGAAATATTCATCTCAGATAATATGCTCTAAAAGGAAAATTGTTGGGCTTAAAAAATCTTTAAAATGCGCCCTCACTCGTTAATATAGGTTGAAAATGAACCGAGTTATTGCAAAAACAGTAATTTTTTTCTCTAAACTTCAATTGCTCGCCATTCAAATTCTATGAGTCGGATCGAATTTTGGTACAGGACTTTTTGATTTCAAATTTCACGAAGAATCGCCTCCTGAAATTTTTTCCTCAAGTTCTGGGACACCCTATATATACAGTAGCTTCATTCTTTACCAAGGTAACGCGAAGGAAAGTATTCGATAAGGGAGACTCGACTGTATAGATAAATATGTAAATGAAAAATGATTGAATGTTCAAAACTTGGATTCCCTATTGAAAATTCCCATATGGGATCACATGTGGGAATTTCGCGTAAAATCCCACATACGAAAAAGTTGTTTTCCCACATACGAAAAAGTTGTTTTTTGGAATCAAAAAAATTCTGGAATATTTTTTAGACAATTTTAAACAAAGAAAGAAACATGTTTTATTGCAATAGAAGTTTCTAAGAAAAAAAAATGAGCGGCACAGCAAACATTTTAAACAAGAAAGATGTTTTATTGTAGTAGAAATCCCATTTCAAAATTCCCGTTCGGGATTTCTACTACAATAAAACATGTTTCTTTCTTTGTTTAAAATTCTCTAAAAAATATTCCAGAATTTTTTTGATTCCAAAAAACAGCTTTTTCGTATGTGGGATTTTACGCGAAATTCCCACATGGGATCCCATATGGGAATTTTCAGTAGGGTTAAGAAGGATTCAGAATGATTAAGATGATTTCATTTTACATGAATACTTCCCAATCCTTTTTAATCCAAAAAAAGTTTACTGGGGGACCAGCAGGATCTTTGAATTTAGTGGATCGAAAATGAGTTACTCGTGTAATTTGTCATTAATAAGAATTTTGTTTATTAAAAGGATTCAGTTCATTTCGCATATTTATAAATTGAAACTGGAAAAATACCTACGTAAAACGGAAGCGTACCCCTGCCAGAAAAATACTATATAGACTAAAATTGGATTAAAACAATGAAGTATCATCGTGCCAAATATATTTATTTAAACATATAATTTTACACTATTTTCTGTATGAATTTTTAAATATAGTTTTTATTGTATGATATTGAAAATAGGCTGTCGATGCTTTCTTTGCCTATGTTTTTAACGGCTTTAAGAATTTTTAATGACTTTTTTCGTAAGCATGTTGCTCAATAAGTATGGAAAAAAAATGATTTTTTGCACATTACTGCTTCACTGTCCAAAAAATAGTCAGTGTGGCAGTCATGTGAAAAAAGTAATAAATATTTATACTTGAGCAACATGTTTATACGATGTACAAATAATTTGACAACTTAAAAATTCGCCATACAATTATCTTTATATAAAAAAAAAATCTATCAATATACGGAGAAATTTTTTATTTTTTGTAAATTTTACCATACCAGATGGCATTTTGAGTACAGACGTTTGTCATGATAAAAATTGCCATTATTTATGGTAAAATTTACGAAATTTTTTTGGAATTTTTCTACTATTATATGATAAAAATTTCCATTCATCATATCAGTTTTGATTATAAAAAATTGCAATTTTTCGCATTGAACAAATTTTCTTGTTTTTAACATCTTCGATTTTGAATTCAAACTTTTTCCTTATAGTTGCTGTCGTCGCGCTTGGGAAAATTCGATGCCGGACGCGGCTTTTTCCCGTGCCAATACTTTTTTCCTTGAGGGTAATATATATATATAGTATCGCATTTGTGCATTCACACATATACACCGAGAGAAAATGACGCGATACCTTATCGGCATGATTATTGAGCTTTCGAGATTACGACATCTGCACCAATTATACGTTATATTTCCATTAATTTTTCAATATCTATTGTATGTAATCGACTGTTCTTGTTATTGTACTGACCTCATTTCACGTGCATGTAGCACTCGTCGTAAAACGCTGGAATGAAGCGACTGCCAAATATATTAATCAATCAACTGCCTCGAAATGCATCGCTGCCGGAGAATTTATCTATAGGACAATTAATATTCGAGCGACTTAAGTTGCACGGAAAGAATACCGCTCAGGTACGTAAAATGCATGCATAATATATTTATATACGACAATGCACGCGAAACACGCGCGATAAATCGCTTAAAAGTGTGATACATAACACACATTTAATAAAAAATAAGTGCAACGATTGAAGGTACAATGGGAGACAGGAGAGTCCCAGACATTCGCAAACATTTTGGAAAAAAGCTGCAGATTGGCGATACATCTGAAAGAGCAGGGAGTGAAGGAAGGTGATCGAATCTCGGTTTGCAGCGAAAATAATCTGGGTATCTCTATTCCGATTTGTGCGAGTTTCTTCATCGGTGCTACGATTTGCCCCGTAAACCCGCTTTATTCGCGCAGAGAGTTGATCCACACATTTGGTATATCCCAGCCGAAATATATTTTCGTTTCTTCCGTCTCCAAACAATCGGTGAAGGATGCGTTCGAGCACACGTCGACGTCACCCGAGCTGATCCTATTGTCAAGTTCGCCACAGTCGGATTCACCAAATCTGTCGAGTCTCGTCGAATCTGTCCAAGCGCCACAAGTGGACCATTTCAAACCGACAGAAGTGAACAAAGAAAACGTTTCCTGCATCTTGTGTTCAAGCGGCACCACTGGTCTTCCAAAAGGTGTCCAGTTGACGGAAACGAACCTCCTTGCTGGCGTGCAGATTGTCAGCGATCCATCGTTAAGAATTAACGAAAGTGGCAGAGTTTCGTTGGGCCTTCTTCCAATTTTTCACGTGTACGCGTTCACCTGCCTCCTTTCTTGGTTCGTGCTTGGCATGAAGACGATCGTGCTTTCTCGATTTCAAGAGAAGGCATTTTTAGGAGCGATCGAAAAGTATCGGATCGAATACTTACATCTGGTACCGCCGCTCATGGTGTTCCTCGCGAAGAATCCACTTGTCGATCGATATGATTTATCCAGTGTGCGCACTATTTTGTGCGGAGCGGCTGCACTTTCGAATCAGATTGAAGAGGACGTGATGAGGCGACTGAAAATCGAAAACATACAACAAGGTTACGGATTGACCGAAACGTCGGCGGTTCTCGTGAGGCCTCCGGGCTCTTCGAAACTTGGCAGCGTTGGAGCCGTTGCACCTGGGGTTTCAGGTATCACTTTTGTATTATTTCATATATATATCCAATATAAAATGGATTGAAATGTTAAAACTTGAAGGGATTCTTAAATTTTTTGTTAAAAAAGTACTTATAAATATTCGAAAGATTTAAATTCTGACAAAAAATTATGCATTTTAGGCATTTCAGTTATTAATACGATTAAGAAGTTTATTTTACTTACATGAAACGATTATACGAAGACCATCTTATACACATGCATAAGAAAAAGATTTTATATCATAGAAAATATCAATTCATGATGGATTCAGCAACTATTTTCTGTTATATCCTATTGTGTTTTTAGCTAAAGTGATATCAATCGATGGCGATGCTCAGAGAACATCAGAAGGTGAGCCTTTGGGTCCGAATTGCAAAGGCGAGTTGTGCTTCAAAGGAAGTTCCATTATGAAAGGTTACCACGACGATGCGAGTGCAACGAGTGCAATGATTGACAACGATGGATGGTTACACACTGGCGACGTCGGTTACTACGATGAAGATGGCTTTTTTTACATCGTCGATCGAGTTAAAGAGCTTATCAAATACAAAGGATATCAGGTGGCACCCGCGGAAATCGAACATGTGTTGCTATCCCATCCAGCAGTCAAGGATGCTGCTGTGATTGGCAAGCCGGACGAAGAAGCTGGAGAATTACCCTTAGCGTTCGTTTCCAAGAAGCCAGGTGCTACAATTGCGGGGGAGGAAATTATTCAGTTTGTCAATGGTATGTATCTTTTATAAATCTCCACGCGTTGAATCCAAATTTAATTATGCACGTTGATCCAGTTTAATCTATAATCTCAATCGTCTCATTGGAAAAGCACGATAAAGAAAAAAGTTTCCCACAAAAGTTGTTCGTTTCTTCAGGCGCCATATTCCGATGACAGTGTCTTTGACCTTTGATAATTGGAAGTCAAGTGATATTTTTTGTGTAGGATCCTCTAACTATTATGACTTCGTATTAGATGCGTATCCATATTACGGTCAAAGTGACTTGTACAGCAAAGTTTGTTATTTAAAACATACTTTTATCTCTGCCATGCATTGTCAATGAGATAATTGGGGTGATAGATTAATGATGACTTACAGTGTGTAATGGAAAATGTTTACAAAAATTTGTAGAGAAAAATTGATGACATTCTAAATTTTTTTAACTTTTTTTTTTATTCAATATGAAGTATTTGGATTTAAGTCATGAAAAAAAAATTATGAGAAATAAATGTTCATATTTGTAAATGATAAAAACTCCTGCCTTGATACATGATAATATGAATTAAACTAATATCTTTTTTTAGAACGAGTCTCTACTCACAAACGAATCAGAGGAGGAGTGCGCTTTTTGGATAGTATTCCAAAAACAACTTCGGGAAAAATATTACGACGAGAACTTAAAAAAATGTTACATCCAACTTCGTAAAATACCGTGTTTCGCTTTTTCATCGTTAAATCAGGATTGCAAGGTCGTCAAGTTGGGGATGTATCTTTTAAATGGAAGATGGATGATGGGGACGAAACCCTAAAATCTAGCGACCCTCCATTAAGTCAGGTTTCTAACGTTTTTATTAAAATGATGTTCATTCTATACTGTGGTGCAACAATAAATTATGAAATGGATCAACATCCACTGATTAACATTTTTAATAACAATAATAGTAATTAAGCCCGATTATGAATGATTAGCCTAGTAACATTAAAACAAAAAGGAATCCGCTGGACAGTGATGCAAACATTGATTTTTCTTTTCAGGCTTGTTGGGGCTATCAAGAAAAGCTTATTTTTTAGTTTTCGTATACATATACCATGTGCAAAATGTAGAGGTGGTGGGTGGGTGTCCAAATTTTCATTTTTTCGGCATATCTCCATCCAATTTTTATCGAAAAGGGACGTATGAAGGTTGATTAAAATGCTTAGCTCTCACTCATCGTTGAAGAAGCATTTGAGGATGCAGATACGTTCGTAGTTGAAACTCCAATCAGAGGCACTATAAGAATCCGGAAAATTGGAGAAGAATAAATTACGGACTGGAGTGTGGATTCCGTATGAGCCGAGAGGCCTTAAAAATTCTCGCATACAAATGCAAGGGAAGATCTGGTGCCGATTGTGGCTGCAGAAAAGCTGGCTTTAATGTTCTCCCATATATGCAAACACTGCGATGGAGAGTTATGTTGCAAGCGTAACCGAAGAAGCCATTAATGATGACGATGCTTATATGATGTTAATTTCAACGACGGTCTCAACCTGCAATTCCTTCCTGGTCAGGAAGAATTGGACAACGATGATAACGCTGAATTTAATGAAGGTACCACCTCCGCAGCGAAGCGGTCAAGATTGAATGTTTAACATTATGTTTATATGTACTCTATTTTTAAATTACACATTTTATACTTTTAAATGGTAGTTCTTTATTCGTTTTTAAATACTTGTGAATAAATTTCATATATACATAGATAATAAATCTTGTTGCGGGCAGAATCGATGCATACTTATACTGCGGTACGCGGCTTAAGTTTTTTTTTTGCAGTTAGGACTATTTTGTGAACTTCCTAAAAAGGCGACGCTATCGAAAAGAGGATATATCATAATGTTTAAGTGCAATTCGAAATGCCATTACTTTATTGATACATGTAATTTATGCACTTTAGGTTGTTATAAATAATTTTGTGGACTTTGAATATATCCACATACTTTATTCGATTCGGAGTTTCCCGACTTTTGTGTCACAATAATTATGTCTTTTTAACGATAAGCGATATATCAAAGAATTGATAAATTGAAATTGAAATAAATTCAAATTTCTTATCCCAGTAAACGAAAAATTATGCAAGATTATTCACAAGCTAAAAAAAAAAGAATTGAGAACAATGCCGAATCATTATGAAGTATTCAAATTCAAAAATAAATTAATTGTTCTTAATAATTCCCCATTGTTCTAAATCCTATTTTCTAAAGCGCAATAATTTTTCGTTTACTGTGATATTCGACAAGCATATGTTTTTGGAACGGGTCCTCGATCGATATATAAACGTAAAAAAGCCAGACTTTTTCGATCGGGTTAAATCGGATTTCTCCTCGAGGCTCGGCAGATTCAATTTCGCTTTTGCGTCGACAACAAATTTTCGCCAACCTCTCTACTGAAATAAATAGAAGCGCGTAAAATATTAATGTGACTGCTTAATTTTCCGACCTGAATCTAATAGTTCAAAACATACGGTTATTTAGAAATGCGAATAAATTCCCTTTGCTATCAAATAATGAAGCAACTGTTTCACTACAAGGATACATCCTTTGTTATGATGGAGTAGTTAAAGAGTGGTTACATTTTATTCTAATAAATTTATAGTGTCGTTTATAACATTTTATATCTAGCGTGGAAACTTGAAATACGCGTGTATATATATAGGGTGTCTCATTTTAATCGTCCAGCCGGAATTTTGCGAAATCTATATAGAGAAAAATGATCCAGACAAAAGTTGAAGGGGTTGGAGGGGGTCATCCAGTGGTACCAAGGGGCTCGACCTTGAACTCGATTATCAAGGTAATTACAAGGTCAAAGTGATTTTTTTAAATTGGAACCTCTATACTTTTGATCTCGCGCGGATCTGAAAAGAGCGGAAAATTTTTCGATCAAAACGATAATTTCAGCAAGATCATAGCAAGGTCTAATGAATGTGAAATTTGTTGAATAACCTTGAAAATCAAGTCCAATATCAAGGTATGATTGGTACCAGAAGGTGGCTCTCTCCATCCCTGACATTTTTCGTCCGAAACATTTTGCTGTTTCCAACCTCTATGCCGAGCTAACATCCATAATTTAATAATTTTGGGAAATTTTAGCTTCATTCGACCTTGCCGTATTATATTCGACTTATTGAAAATATCGTTTTGAACGTAAAATTTTCCGCTCTTCTCCGTCCAGCCCCTTCAACTTTTGTCTAAGATCATTTTTCTCTATGTGACTTTGATTCCGCAAAATTCCAGTGGGGCGATTAAAATGAGACACCCTATGTATACATTATATAAAGGCGATAAATGCGACCCCTTTAAGCTTTCATCTCCTCCCACATTACCCTCGATTCGCACCTCTGTGCACCTTAGAAATATATTCTATTTTTATATATATTCATTATTATCCTGAAGAAGGAAATTCGAGCGTTTATTGCAAAAAATATTTGATTTATATTTTAGGTTTAATGCCAGTAGCAAACAAAAATAAATTTGTATCATGTGTAGAATAAAAAAAAAAAAAAAAAAAAAAAAAAAAAAAAAAAAAAAAAAAAAAAAAAAAAAAAAAAAAAAAAAAAAAAAAAAAAAAAAAAAAAAAAAAAAATCCACATACTAAGACACTGAATGTCCGCAGTAGAAAAAATTATTTAGAACTCATTTCATAAGAGATGAATATGTATGAGGCTCTCTATGAGCTTGCCTTTCGCAAATGTTTATTTCAATGCCTCAATAAACGGGAAAATGCAAATTTCAAAACGAATGATCGAAAGTGTACAGGATGCAAAGAACAGTTTTTGATATTTTATCAACATCATATTATGTAAAAGTCTTTTTTGATTAAATTAATGAAATTCATGGCATTAAACAAAATTTAATTTACTAAGAATTTCTCAGATATAGGTCCGAATTCGCTTTCGGGCCGACAAATATTGTAATCCATTCAACATTTCCCAGACATTTAATTTTCAAATAATTTCTGGCGGATTTTAAAAAATTTACAGGTGTAAAAAAAAGCATATATATATATATATACTAAGATACTGAATGCCTGCAGTTGAAAATATTATTTTGAATGCAATTCCTACGAGATAAATATGTATGAGGCTCGCTATGAGCTTGCCTTCTCCTTGTTACAAAAGAAAAAATTTATTATAATAATTGATATTATTGCAAAGAAAAAAAAATTATTATATATAGGCAAAATTGTTAATTTAAGAAAATAAGCCGGTGTATGATTTATTTATATCTGTTATATATTTTTAACGAATTTTTTAATTTTACAACGGCTAATTTTGACAACAAAAAGGATTGTAAAGAATTACTCATCCCCATACAACACAATCCGTCCCGGGATGTCCTGAGGAGCTCCTGAGGATGTCCAAATGTCCGTTTTTTGACCTGAGGAGCTTCTCGGGAGCAGATCCCGGGACGGGACTGCGCTGTGTGTGGGTTATTTTCTGTAATTTAACAGTAACGAACTTTTTTAAATAAAAAAATATTGAGTTGGCTGAAATGATTTTAGAATGATCGACAAAACAAATACATATATTATTACAAATAGTAACATTAACCTTTTAAAATTGAGGGTTATTCCGTTATCAGAACATATAAAACAGCTATACGCATAACATTATAACTACCGCATTTAAAAAACACAGACTACACGGATAAAATTTCAATAAATTTACAAGAATCTATAAAATTAGTGATTATAATTATTTCGTAATCAGTACAGCTGTGTTTGGCTTTTAATCCGACAAAAAATACTAATCGATTCTATACACTGAAAAATCTCGTATTATAAATCAAAATGTTGCAAGGTTTAATGCAGTGTCAGACAAATTTTTAGTGAGTATTTAGTACTTCCTTGGTAAAAATCGGAATGTACGAGGGATGTACGAAGGGCCCAAATCACTCGCTTATTATACAGTTAACGTACACTTAAATATTATTTAAAGTGTGATTTGTGCCCTTCGTACATCTCCCGTACATTCCGATTTTTACCAACGTTTCCATTACTTATTGTGCAAGTGGTAATCCGTGCTACTTTTTCCACTTGAAATTATTAGTAGAAAATCAGACCAGTTTATGGCCACTTTTTCTGGACTTCATTAGTTTTAACATAGAGGCCAGAAAAATTGGGCAGAAACTGGTGTCATTTTCTACCAGGGGAGATATTTCAGATCATAATGCACCCGTGTATACACATACCCGAACAGCAATTTAGGTTCTGATCAGAAATATATAGAAAAATACGTAATAAAAAATTATTGTAAAAGTCAATACAGAAAATGCAGGGAAAAAAGTATTGTTATGGTAAGGTATAATATGGTTTAATTGAATTTCTTTTCTACAACGTTAATTTTACTAATGCAATTTATCAAAAATTACAAAGTGGAAAATTTTGTACCCTACATGTAGATTTTTATAATCGTTTATCTTTAAATTGTTCAATATTTATGCTATAACGTTTCATATTTAATATAAACTAGATATAGATTCTTCATGATTGAAATTTCGAGTATAATCTTAAACAAAGTCATCAGTAAAAGTATACACAAATAAATGAAATCGTGAATATCCACTTGCCGAGAAACCATCTATTTCTAGGTTTACAATACGCTTAGTCAATTGCTTCACACGACATACGCATAAAAAATAAATATATACCTATTGTGTTTGCCGTGCATGACTTCAATTTTAATCAATTTATAGGCCCGAATAAGCAGCAGTGGAGTAGAGGTATATAAACAATAAAATCACACTTTTCATGTTGCATTCGAGCAGTTTGAAACCTTGTTCAATTCCTAAAAACAATTAAACGTTATTATGGTTCAACCAAACATCATTTCTGGCCCACCACCACGAACGGAGCTACCGGAAAATTTATGTGTGGGTGAATTAATCTTTAATAAAATCAAATCACATGGGCAAAACGTCTCGCAGGTTAGATAAGATTATATTTGTTAATATATATTTATATTTTTAGCTTTTAATCCTTTGCAGCATGGCTATATACCCTTCCTGTAAGACACCTTTTTAAATCTATGTTTAACATTTTCAAAATTCAACACTGAAATCATCAAGTTATATTTATACCAATTCGAAAATATCAATTTAAAAGCATTTGTTTGGATCTTCGTGTCGAAAACTATAAAAAATTCTCCGATTTTAATGATTCTTATATAATTGATATAGCATTGCATTATATAAAATGGGTTTAATTAGCCTGATTCAATCTGCTACATTATGTGAACACTTTACTGTACAAGTTTATCGTGCAAAAGTCTGCGAAGAACTGAATGCACAATAAGTAGAGACATCTCTATTTAAATGCTAGCGAAAGTGAAGTGACAGCTCGGCCACTGAACTGTACTTAACGGCAAGGAGAATTGTAATTATAATTCTCCGAATGCGTTAGATTCCTAAAAACGATGACAACAAACACAGAAGTAACAGGTATCTAACGACTATGTACCATTTATGCAATAATAACAAATTATATAAATGTTACATTACCTCAATGGTAAATTGAGTTGATTACATTTCAGTCGGCCATCTTGGATCTGCCATTTTGTATTTAATAATTTGAGTTCAGATTCGCAATCAGCATCACGAATAACTAATTTCAGTCCCTGCAATAAATCTGTGCTTCAAAGGGTTAAACGAATATGAAAGAAACGCAATGTTTATACGTGTATATATTAAATTGGACATTAAAAAATTGCAGTTATTACAAAAAAAAAATTACAGGTGCACTGGGATACTGGCGAATCACTTACATTCGCGGAAGTCTTTGAAAGAAGTCGCCGATTAGCGGTATTCTTAAAGAAAGAAGGACTGAAAGAAGGAGATCAAATTTCAATTTGCAGCGAAAATAATTTAAATTTTGGGATTCCCTTCTGTGCTGGTCTCTTCATTGGCGTGACGATTTGCCCGTTGAATCCAAATTATTCTCTGGCTGAATTGAAACACGCCCTACAAATATGTAAGTCGAAAATTATTTTTGTCTCCCCACTCGCTCTGAAAGTAGCAAAGAAGATAACTGAAAACCTTCCGTGGTCACCGAGATTGATCCTTTTGTCAGACTCTTCTACTGACTCGGATATACCTAGCATTTGTACTATGATAGCTTCTATTCAATTCTCACAAGCGGAAGAGTTTCGTCCTACAAAAGTGGACAATGACAACGTGGTTTGCATCATGTGTTCGAGTGGCACTACCGGATTGCCAAAAGGCGTTCAATTGACCAATAAGAATATCCTCGCGATCATGAAAATCACCACGGATCTTACCATAGGCATGACAGGGAGTGGAAAAGTGTCTTTGGGTCTCCTACCACTTTTCCATGCCTATGCTCTCAATTTATTTCTGATGTGGTTCGTCACAGGTACGAAAGTGATTATTTTAACTCGTTTTGAAGGAAGGTCATTTTTGGGAGCGATCGAGAAATACAAGATTGATATTTTGCATCTCGTTCCACCTCTCATGGTGTTTTTGGCGAAACACCCGCTCGTCGATCAGTACGATTTGTCAAGCGTGCAGATCATTTGGTGCGGAGCAGCTGCACTTTCAGGTCAATTGGAAGAAGCGGTTAAAAAGCGCATAAACGTAAAAAACGTTCTTCAGGCATACGGACTCACGGAGACTACCCTAACAGTTCTCGTCGAACCTATGGGTGCAACGAAGGTCGGAAGTATTGGAGTACTTGTACCTGGAGCATCGGGTAATTAGTTTAGGTCGTTTTTGAATAATTTTGCTTTCCTTGTGCTGGAGTAATTCTGGACTTTATTTATAAGGATCAGCTATATTCTCATAACACTGATAGATCCTTAATCACTTATAGCTAAAGTCTTACCCATTGGCGATGGCAATGAGGGTGTCGGTGAGCCTTTGGGTCCAAATTGCAGTGGCGAGTTGTGCTTCAAAGGAAACATGATCATGAAGGGTTACTGCGGTGACGTCAGTGCCACTTCGACAATGATCGACAAAGAAGGATGGCTGCATACTGGGGACATTGGCTATTACGATAAAGACGGCTATTTCTACGTCGTCGATCGCTTAAAAGAGCTTATCAAATATAAAGGATTTCAAGTGCCACCGGCCGAACTCGAAGCAATTCTGTTGACACATTCAGAAATCGTGGACGCTGCAGTGATCGGTTTGCCGGACGAAGAAGTTGGAGAACTCCCAGTGGCATTCGTCGTCAAACGACCTGGATCAGCTTTGCAAGATAAGGATATTATAAAGTACCTGAACGGTTAGTTATTTGTTTTATTTTTTTTTCTCTCCTTCACTATATTATATTGTAAAACTATTCTTATTTCGTTAAAAGAAGAAAGAATAATTTTAAAATTATATTTATAGATCGTATTTCCACTGAAAAGTGGATTAGAGGGGGTGTTTACTTCGTAAAGGAGATTCCGAAAACGCCATCAGGAAAAATCTTGCGGCGAGAACTACGTAATAGATTGAACTCGAACATTTGAAGACTGGGAACACAGTAAACATAAAAAAAAATTATAAACACAAACATAAACATTGCATTGCAAAATTGGAGGAAAAATGGCGTGCGTTTACTCAACCACCTACACAGCCGCCATTTTGTTTTCAATCGCCACCAAAAAAAAATATACAGTCTTCGATGTCTACTTAATAAAGTCCCCTAAATACAATTTTCATTTCTTTTGTTGTTAACCCTTAAAAAAAAATCTTGAAATTAGGTTATTTTTCGACGCTCTAGAGTAGTTTTCCCCCTTAAAGGAGTCAAAAGGTAAGGATACAACTTAAGAATGATCCATGAATTTGTATACTTATAGATATATATATTATTCTTAGCCGCGCAATCGCGGCACAGGAGTCCGATTTCTTTAAACATGATTCGACATCACATCACAAATTCAATACATTACAGGTAGTAGTGATATACACGCAGATATATACATACATCCAATTTGAATGACCGAAAATAAAAAAAGCAAAGTTAAAGTAGCCTCTGCTTTATGTCGCTTGGAATGCGCGACAAGTACCATTGATGCTCCTGACCAGGGGCTGTAGCCAAAACTCCACGTTTATTAGGATATATCGTCTTCGAATTGTAGACGTACCTATCTCCATGGATGTCTGTCAAAGTTCCACCGATAGCGTGGAGTACAGCTTCCAAAGCACAAGTGTCCCACCGCTTGCAGCCTCCGCTTGCGAAAACGTATGCATGAGCTTTACCGTCGAGTAGCAATAATACCTGATTTGAAAAATGTACATTATTTTATGGCATTTGATTCTTGTGCGAAATTATCTTCTAACATTTCATTCCGTCACGCAAACAACTGTTGGAATCTCTTTTATATAAATATTAAAATAAATGTCAATTTAGTCGTTATCAGTATGCTACGGTTTGGCTGACGAAAAATGTAGTCGATTGACGTTTCGGTTGTATTGACAGACATCTTCAAAATGTATTGTATGTTTCTGGTTTGATACACAAACAAATTCATTCTTCACTTGTAATTACGACAATAAGGCAATTAGGAACAATAATTTTTCTTAACAAGCCACTACGCTCAACATGGGTTCATGAACTTGTAAAAACTCCTTCAGTGAAGTTGCAGAGTATAATATAAATTTGTATAAAATAAACCGATCATTAATTTTAAAGTGTTTAACGATCATTCTATTATCTTCGATAATATCATTAATAATAGAAGCAACATCTGCGACAACCTTGCTAAATATAAAATAACTGTTTTATTGATATAAAGTTTGCTCAAATTAGCAAGGGAATATAGTGTCAGGGACGTCGGGGTATAGAATGCATTACATTACTAGATGATATAAAAGGAGTTTATTGGCTATTTTTAAAAGACCTTATTTTCAAATTCAAATAAAATAATTAAAACTATTATCGTATAATGTTTTTTCGTGGTTTTTTTTTTTTTTTTTTTAGCAAAATCGTATACTTAAATGATATAATAATTTTTATTACCTTATATCCTGCTCCTCCGACTCTTAAAATTTCATCTGGCTCCATGCTGTCTAAAGCTGCTTGTACTGTACTGTCAAAGTGCGTTCTGTAATATAAAAAATCGTGCATCATGGTATATATTGTTACAAAAGTATTAAAAGCACAAAAAAATGTTTGATATAGAAACAAATTATAGGCCATTTGGAAAGGTTTTTACAACTTATACGCTTTTTTCAACTTTTTTGAATGCGTGTTGTTTTTGAATCTTCGATTTATTTATATCTTTTTTTTTTTACACACGCACACGTATATGGAAAAATCCACGAAACTTATTTTAGCTTTTGGTATTCAACAGTCCTGAAACTTATTATTATACATGAAAATGTTATACACAAGAAGTTTGATCAATATTGGAGTCGTCCGAGTTTAAAGGGACGTTCTACAACTATGTAAAGATGAAACAATATTAAATTTTTATGCCATTACTATTTACGGCATACGCGGTGTACGATAGCAAACACCTCGTTTACGATTACATATTTCAGTTGACATGTGAACCCAATGATGATTAAAAAATTATATTTTAATTCGTGTATACATTTTATAAGCGCCGTATTTGCCAAGAAGTAAAATTCAGAAAGTACAATATTGAGAAATTAAGATATGTAAAAGCCAACGTTGTTTTCGTTTCGTTCAATGTATTTCGTTGTATATGTATTGATGCGTATCACAGCACGTGCGTCACTATTATGTGTGTGTGTCTAGACGCATTGAGGAAGATCAACGCGGTTTATCTATCCATATATAAATTGCAGATAACTGAATCATATATTATATCACGTGCATTAATTACTAAGGATATTTATATTATTTTCATGTATAAAAATTGAAAATGAACATTTTCAAAACTTCTCCCTCATACCACAGGTTGGACCGAAGTATAGAACTTAGCAATACATGAATTATATATATTCACTTTGATGCAAGAAAAGATAGTGTCTTATACTATTTTGTCATACTAAATTGTTTAAACTTTACGACTGCTTTTAAAATTTTATTTGTAAAATAAAAAATATACCTTATTAGCAGTCTTCCAACTAAAA